>WNGS01047578.1:0-18423 GCA_020271785.1 Procambarus virginalis | reverse complement strand
ACAAACTGTGGGGTTTTATCTGGCTAGGATGTGACAAACTGGGGGTTTTATCTGGCTAGGATGTGACAAACTGTGGGGTTTTATCTGGCTAGAATGTGACAAACTGTGGGGTTTTATCTGGCTAGATGTGACAACTGTGGGGTTTTATCTGGCTAGGATATGTAAAAAAAATATATATTGTATATAATTGTGGTGGTGGCTATATTATGTTCCAGCAGGGTGTGGCTTGGCTATGGGTAGACAGAACATATAGGTTCATGTCTTATACCTGTGTCGTGGAAGGCGAGTACTGATCGGCTGTTGTGTTACCAGAGTCGCCTCCTTTTAGAAGTAAATCTATTATTCCATTATTTAAGAATGCTTCTGTTTTAGTTATATTATTAGAATGTGTGAAACATTATGTTGCATGATTGTGTCTGTCTGAAAGTGGTTACTTTCATACGTAGTGTGTTTAATTAGAGAATGTATCTGGAGGAGTGGCTTGATGCGTGCCACCACCTTCAGTAGGAGCTGGTGGTCTGTTCTGGCAAAATGTAGTTCTGCCTAAAGTTAAGTCACGTAATTATTTTCTTGTTCTAGGATAGGTGATAATTATCTGAGGAGACATACATTCTTAGCCATATCTTGGACTAGGATATATTGCAGTGATTATGTTATACCATTTAAAAAGAGTAATTTATATTTACTTTTATATACATTTGTTTTACTTCTCCGTTTATTAAATTGTGTCTGCTAGGAGCATCCTGTGGCCGTACCCTAGATATGTTCCAGTCCTGATAGATGCGCGAGTTTTGCTGTACTAGGTAGATAACAGATATGACAAACTGTGGGGTTTTGTCTGGCTAGGATGTGACAAACTGTGGAGTTTTATCTGGCTAGAATATCACAAACTGTGGGGTTTTATCTGGCTAGGATGTGACAAACTGTGGAGATTTATCTGACTAGGATATGACAAATGATAGGTTTTACCTGGCTAGGATATGACAAACTGTGGGGTTTTATCTGGCTAGGATATGACAAACTGTGGAGTTTTATCTGCCTGGTATGTGACAAACTGTGGGGTTTTATCTGGCTAGGATGTGACAAACTGTGGGGGTTTTATCTGGTTAAGATAAGCCTCTAGTCCTCTTATCTCGCCAGAATGGCCATAATTGTTACGTAGAAACTTGAATGCGCTTGGACGCTCCTGTAAAAGCAAGTATTGGCTGTAACACATGAACGTAGGGGTGTCGAAGCTACCGTATGTGTCAAAAGCCTCAAGCCACTTTCAGTGTTTGTTTAGTTTTAAATCAAGGTTGGGGTGGCTATCACTCGTAGCGTAGGTGAAAATAGGTATTTTTGGTGCTCCCTGTATGCTAGGCATTACCCAGATGCCTAGATATTTCTTTCAACCGTAAACTTGCATTCACCTTTACTTCACCTGACAGGAACAACCAATGACTACGGCAAGCGTTGATGACCGTTGAACCCAAGTGACCGTTACTTACCTGTGAGGAACAACTAGTAACTACTACAGTCAATGATGATCGTTAATCCCCAGCGTCTGAAGGAGTAAAATGAGTCGGCACTAGAAGCCCTCAGTGTCAGCCCATAAAGTCTAACCCGGCAGGGCAACAAGGCACGATGGACGAACCTCAGAAGTTACTGGTGAGTAGGCTCTTTGACAGACGGAAAGAGAAGGATACTGATAGAGGGGGGGGAATTTTTGAAAGGAGGGAGAGAAATCTAAGATAAATGGAGATGATGAGAGAATGAGGAAAGGGGGGAGAAGAGTAGACAGAGCAGAGAGGGAAGAGAGAGATGGATGATAAAGAGATGAGAGACAGAAGGATGGAGTGAACCATAAAGTCCGGTCAGCAACCACACAGAAGAGAAGATTTTCTGTTCCACACCGCAAAAGCTTCTTTATAGCTCATGTTATTATGTTTGATGATTTATACACAGAATTTATTGGCCAGAACGAAAAGGAAAAAACAAATTAGTAAACTCCAACCACTACTAAAGTGTGTGTGTGAGAGGGGGGGAAATGAGCTGTAGTTCTTGGCCCCCCCCCCCCAACCCCTACTCGTAAATGTGTCTGGTGCAACGACCTCTCCTCGTTATCTCTGGCGTTCTAGTGTTCTTTCAATTTTGATCAGCTGAATAGACTCGGCATCCACCATTTCCTACACATATGGACTCAGCCTTCATTATCTCCTCCATGTATGGAGTCATCTGCCATTGATAATTGTATGCAATATTTGGTGATCCGAAGACAATCTGGCTATGTGTGTGTGTGTGTCTGTGTGTTCGTGTATGTATAGGTGTAGTTACAGGATGAGAGCTTTGCTCGTGGTGTCCCGTCTTCCCATTACTCTTCCTCGTATGACGCTGTGAAACTACTGACAATTCTGGCCTCCACACACGCACGTGTGTATATTCCCACCACAACTGTAAAAAAAAAATCCACAAAGAGGTGTACTCCGTTTCTCTGTTTATATAAACACTTGCGTTTATTTTAGCTGTGGACTGTGTTCGGAGCCAAAGTATTCCTGTTAGTTGGTCAGTAAGCCCTTCTGGAAACCTTAATAACCCTCCAGATCTTATTGACAATATCTCGCATCTAACATCACAATTTTTTTTAGACATAGCCTCACGATTATCTCGCAATGAGTGATCATTGTCCCTGTTACCCATTCACCCCAGATGAGGTGTGCCAAGGCGGGGGACACAGCCGGGGCAGACGTGGCACTTCAACGGGGTGCCAGGGTGGACCTGCTGGAAGTACAGGACCCGTCTGCTGGGGGCGGCGGTAGGGCAGCTCTCCACCATGCCTCCGCCGCTGGCCATGTCGACGTTGTCAACCTCCTAATTGACTTCAAGGCCAATGTTGACATCAAGAGCAAAATGGCCGGCGACCATGGTTGGTCCTACTTCATTTTTGCCTTTGTTTTTATTTATTTTGCAACTGTGATTAACATTTTCACTGTAAGGAGATACTACCTATTGTATGAACCACGCTACTGCTTGTGCTGTTTGAACCACCCCTGTGTTGCGTAAGCCATCCTGCTGAATTTGTTGCATGAAACGCCCATTTGCTTGTGTTGCAGGGGCGGCAGCGTTGCACCTGGCAGCTCTCAACGGCCAACTGGATGTGGTCAAATCGCTGGTTCGTGCCGGCGCTCATCTTGAAGACAGAACCAACCAAGGTCCTCTTGACGGGCTCTGCTTGTAGTGTTGTAATATTTTCCCGCTGATAATTTGATTATTTCAAAAATATAATATATATATATATGGGATATAAAACCAGTTGGTGGACTCATCCAGCGTGAAATAAAGAGAGATTTTCGAGAAATCAAGTATAAAAAGGAGCCGCAAAAAAGGCTTCGGGTTTGTGATAGGTGACGTAGGTCGTTGCGGTATTGAAGGCATTGTCCATGCTAAACAGAGGCACTCAGCGAGGTACAGAGTGCCTCGAGATCTGGCAGCCTCTTGCGCCCACGTTCCTCACCTCATTCCAATGTGGATGAGGTAGAGGGTAATAGATAACACATTTATAATGTCATATAAGTGTAGAGCGATGGTTCACTGAATGTTTTCTCTTGACAGGTGCGACACCACTACACCTGTCTGCGGGTGGCGGCCACGTTGAGGTGTTGGAACACCTGCTTAGAGCAGCTGCAGACATGGAGTCAGCTGATGACAAAGGTAAGACCTTGTTAGTGTCTGCGATGAATCAGTAGTAAGTGGACTCAGAAATAATGAATCACATAAGTGTTTGTCATATTGGTCTAACGTTTCTTTTCATAAATATATGCCTCTAACTTATATACTTATCACATGAGACTTCGTAGACAAAGGTTTATATCGCAACTCAATAACACATTGTCTAGTTTTAAACTGGCTTGGTTTAGTGTTGGGCTTAATGCCTATCAACCACAGGATTGTACAACACTATAACAACCTGCTTATATATAGCAGATTGCATGCATTATCCATTTTCTTAATATTACTTGAAAATTTCCAGAGTATAATCACACAAAATTTTCACTTTCCAGTGGATAAAAATATTTTGGTGTTAATAACTGTTGTTTAAGATTTGCTACCTGGAACAAAAAGTTCCAAGTAGCACGGGCTATGGTGAGCCCATAGTGGATGTATGAATAACTCATTAACTCATTGTTGTTGTTGTTAAAGATTCGCTACCTAGAACAAGAAGTTCCAAGTAGCACGGGCTATGGTGAGCCCGTAGTGCCTTGTCATTAACTCTGTTGTTGTTGTTAAAGATTCGCTAAATGAAACAAGAAGTTCCAAGTAGCACGGGCTATGGGGAGCCCGTAATGGATGTCATTAACTCATTAAGCACATGTTCTTATCTAAGATTACTGCTGACATGCGGAGAGGCCAGTGTCAGCTTTTATTTTATTTATGTTATATTTTTTTATGGTCACATTGGACAAAAAAGAAAATTATGCAATAGCCAAGAAAGTGATTTCAAATATATTTGATGGCAAGAAGGAAAAGAGGACGACTGAAAAATGGTGGGAGATATGGTAAGCCTCATAACATGAGAAAGGAATTATGTCACACTAGAAGGGACAATGAATGTGACTGGTATTCGTTCGTTAGGCCGCATTTTCTATGAAAACATGAGGGACAGAGTCCATAAAGACGCTGAAATCCGTGTGAAAATGTGATAATCAAGCAGTACTGGTTTCCTTGATGCTATAATAAGTGTTAAGATGATTATACAATTATTTACGTTTAATATAGTGTTTTCATTGTATTATTTTTTACCACGGATTTTTGTTATCTTCAGCCATCTTTCCCTTCTATAAAACTCCCCGACATTTCATGGAAGGATTTACCTGTAAATACATCTTGCCCCAGGAAGACGGGTCGTGCACTGGGCCGCGTCAAGAGGCCAGCAGGAGGCCATGGAGATTCTGAAGGCGCATGGTGCCAACCTTCACTCCCGCGCCCACGGCGGCGCCACCGTCCTTCACTTCGCGGCTGCTGACGGCGACCTGAGCTTCGTCAAGTGGTTGGTGGCGGCGGGCATCAGATGTGACGCGAAGGACAAGCACAACAGGCTGGCAAAGGAGCTGGCGAAGAGTCGAGGTCATCATGACGTCCACAAATACCTGAAGGGTCACACCCCAAGCAAGGGCGGCCTGGTGAGTGACTTACACTCTCTTTCATTATCTACCCTGTTCTATGCCTTTTGCTTGCCTTCCTTTTTTTAACTTCTAGGAGTTTCGATAAAAAATTGAACAGAAATATATTGAAGAGTATTTTCTTAATCCTCAACAGACCTAAACAAAATTTTACGGCACATCAAGATACAGAAAAACCTTCGTAGGTCATCAGAACTTTAGAAAGTCATTTCATTTGCCACAGTTTTAGCATTTAAGTAAGCTCTCTTCAGCTCATATGTTTTTATGTGTATGAGGAGGACGGTACCAGTTACTTTAGGATCTTCCAGAAAATTTTATTTGCCACAGCTGCTTTTAAACAAATTTTGGAGAATAAGTAAAGTTTTTTTTAACCTTAGTAAATATAAAAGTTGAGGAGAGTTATGGCATTTCTGGGGTTTTCTTTACTGATCTTCTCAGTCTAAACTTTAATATGGCTATTTTATAATTTTGATCTCTTATTTGTCTTTCTTCTTCCAATTTCGTTTTCATTTAATTTTTTTCATTCATTTTTTTCGATTTTATATTCCCTTCTTTCTCATCTTATTTTTCTCTGCTTGTTGAATTCTTCGCCATTAAAGATGGATGTCGCCGTGTCCACAGAAGGCATATCATTCAGTAGTTCACCTTACTCTCGGTAACGTGTTAGGCTAAATAATTTAGTCTCCCTTAAGCAAAAATTCCACTAATTATTGTAACTGAAACTGCATGTTCATTTATTTATTAATTACTTAAATTTGAGCTTTACAAAGAAGTTATCAACTTATAATGCAAATACAAGAAATAATAATTCAGACATATCTAATAATATGGATTGATTTTTATACCAGTTTAAATGTTCCCAGTTTCAGTTCGTGAGGTCACCCCTAAGAGCTCGTCCGGACGGGCTAGCAAGAGGCACAAGAACCCGCAGCTCAGAGACGGTTCGTGGGAGAGGAAAGCACATCGACCAGACCGACCACACACTATTGATCTGTCACCAGAGACAGACGTTGAACCTGAGGTTCTAGCCAGGACCGACGTAGCACAAGCCGGCTTGGAGAGAACCACCCTTCGATCACCGGGCCCTGAGAGTGCTGACATAAGGCTTGCAAGCAATGCCTCTGAGCCGGAATTAAGCTCAAGCAAGATGGACTATAGACGAAAACTGAGCTTAGACAGTGCGGACTTTGGACTAAAACTGACTGCAGAAAAGACGGACTATGGATCCAAACAGAGGTCTGAAAAAACTTTCCAGAGCCGTCAGTGAGTTCTTACAAGATAAATCTGAGCTCAGAGAGCCCAGGCCATGTAGAGAAGGCTGAGAGAGCACCAACACCACCTGAGACCCGTCAACTAACTTCCTGGCGGTCGCCAGGCTCCAGGTCTCTGGATCGTGATGGAGTACACTCACTTCCTCCTCTCTCTACTCCCTCTCGCGGCAACTGTCTACTTCGGATCTACCCGAGAACGAGAGGCGAGTTAAGCTCGTCCCAGCTGTTGTAACTAGTCTAATTGTGATATTTCTGGTGCTTCTGTAAGATTTACCGCAAACAAATTCAAAATTGTGAATTCACACACACACTAACCTCATATCGCACCTCAAATGAATTAATTACAATATTTTTTATTCAGTTCAACATTTTAATTGTGAGTGTATGTTCTATATTACCACAGAGCAAGCGAACTCTTTCCCGGAGCTTCTCCCTGACCCGAAGGTCGACACGCAAAACGCAGCTGAAAGAACTCACAGAGAACAAGGTGAGTACCCTGGCTGCAAATGACTACCAGCCTTGTCACCAAACATCAATACTACCTTGTAACAAGACAATTACAATGCCTCGTGTCAGCATTGCATATATAAATACCTACTTGAATCCATTCACCAATGTTAAACGACGTTCAAATCCTCAGATTATTTATTAGCCATTCCTGCGTGTATTCCTTCTCGCCCAGGGCATACTGGAGGACGTCCTCAGGAGCAAGGAGCTGGAGCTCGCCTCCCTCCGAGACCAATTGACGCAACTTGAACGTGAGAAGGTGAGAAGTTTTGTATGTTAAATTTCCTGTCAAATCATATATATGTCGTACCTAATAGCCAGAATCGAATGCTTGGCCTATTATGCAAGGCCCGAATTGTCTAACAGGCAGAGTGATATCCGCCGTTTAAAAAAAATTTAATTGGTTTATTTGAATTAATTTTATTATATTAAGAACATGAATTGACTTGGTTATGTTATATTTTTCTAAAACTTTTTCTTGTGAAATGATAAAGTTTTAATTGTATTATATATGATTGCAATTTTATGTTATTTTTGTCAAAACTAACATAGAAATTTGATCAAACCTAATCTAGCCTACTTAACCTAACCTATCCAAATCTATACTAAGGTTATTGTTAGCACTCTGCTAACATTAGTATTCAGCCAGTATTCAGCAGAGTTGCTGAATACTGGCTATTAGGCACGACATTATATATTTATTTATACATATATATAGTTTTTGGTTTGGAATTGTGTTTGTATTCGAGTGTATTTGCTTTTACTTGAGTGTCTCAGGTTGTCCTAGGCTGCCCCTTTTTGCCCTATATAAATCATACATTTGTCTCTCTCCATTCCATAAGACTCGATCCACCGACCCCACAGATGTGAGGCAGGACAACCGTGGGGTCTGCATGTCTCTGCTTCATTAGCTCTGTCTTGTCCCTCTCTCTCCACCCACGAAGCAGTTATGTCTGGGAATAATGCTGTTCTGGTGACAGGTAGAGGCGGAGGTACTCGCCAGAGACCTTCAGCACCACCAGCAAGGCCAGACCGACTACCAACAGCACCTCCTGGTGGTCTCACGTCAGAATGAGGAGTATCAACGAATGATCGTAAGTTTGAATCACACACATTAAAATTTTAAAAGCAAAGAAATGCAATATACTACAATAGCAATAACTGGGAAATAATTTCAATTGAAATTAAAATCACAGTGGAAAGAACTGTAATTACAGCTACACTAGTGGTGGATAATTTTCCTTCGTAATGATAAAATAAAATATGAACACACATTTGCCAGCTACAATGAATCATTACTTAATATTTGCTTAGGGGAGATCAAAATAGCTAGCCTAATACTTAATACCCGGAATAAGGTGATTTTATGATATGTATCTCTCTGCGGGGATCAAATAGCTAAAGCTCAACCCCCGTAAACACAATTTGGTGAGTACGGCTACAGTTAAATCACACGTAGCTTATGTTCTGTTAAAATTATGTGTTCGTTGGCTTAGATTATGCTAGGCTACGACTGTTTGAAGTATAGAGGGTTTAGGCTCGACTGGCATACATTCATTTGCCCGAAACGTTGCCCGAAACGCATTGCGTAATAGTGGCTTTAGGCATTGTATGTACTAGCTCTATCTATAAATCCACTTATGTAAAATCACTTTATGTATGTACCTTTCCTGAATAAACATTTATTTATTTATTTATTTATTTATTTACTTATTTACATGGCCTTACACTGCATCAGCAACCACGTGTGCCATACCCATCCCTAGCTGGTGCCCAAAAGAATAATGCCCACCTGTAAATTCTCCCCTTTACCCGCAGGAACACCTGGAAAGGAGACAGGAAGAGTTCATGCAGGTAGACTCTGCCAAGAGCGACGCAATCGCCGCCTGCGACTCCCACATCAGAGACCTCACGCGCACAGTCGGCGAGAACAGAGAACAGCTCTCCAGATACCAGGTGAGCTGGAGGATCAGGTACCAGTGAGCTGGATGACCAGGTACCGGTGAGCTGGATGACCAGGCACTAGGTAAGCTGGACAATCACGTACCAAGAGAGCCGGATGACCATGCAGGTATCAGGTGAGCTAGAAGAGCAGGTACCACCTGGTGAGCTGGAAGACCAGATACCAGGTAAAATGAAAGACCACTTAATAAGTGAGCTGGAGGACCAGGTACCACGTAAACTGAATGGCCAGGTACCAGGTGAGCTGAACAATCACATACCAAGTGAGATGAACACCCACATACCAGGTGAGATGGACGACCAGGTACAAGGAAATTCAACGACAAGTACAAGGTAAGCTTGACGACAAGGCTATGTTATTCAAAAAGCACATTTGTGCCAGGTAAGTACAACGGGCTCACCATAGCCCGTGCTGCTTTGGAACTTTTTGTTCCGAATAGCTGAATCTAAAACAACAGCTATGCTATAAGCTTCCAGTTGTTGTCTGGAAGTTTGGGTGACCATAAAACTGGTATGCAGGGAAATCGGAGGGAATAAGAATGGGAAATTCTAAACAAATTAGATAAAGAACACCTCAACATTCTCCAATTAAAACATATCCCATCGCGATAGGATATGTAGTCGTGTTCCAACAGTTTGGCCAAAAAAATTGTACAAACGTACATAATAGTACATTGCAGCTTTACTTGATATTTTAAATAAAACACCACAGTACAGTACTTAATATGGGTGAGTTAGTACAGTACTTAATATGGGTACTCACCAAGTGTCCTGATGTTTCTCCACATATGATCTTGCAATGATGTCTAGATGAGTATGGTGGTGTTAACCGAGGGTGGAGATTGAGGCTGAGATGTTGAGGGTTAGGTTAACATACGCCAGTATAAACTTGTTTCGTCGGCATTATAAATTGGCTCAGGAGAAAAGAATCGTCATGCACGATCTTCTCAAATTTGGACACCTTATACATCAGCAGATTGGTTTTCACATCGTAATTTCACCCAACTAATACCTCAACGAACCTTAATGCCCCTTAGCCACCCATCACTATACACACAATTATTACGGAGCTTCATTTATTGGTAAAAATGCTTGGCCTTCTCCGTAATCAACCATAATCGCACTGGCTTCTTTGTTTCGTCACAAGCATAGCTCTCAATCCTGTAACTACACTTAAGTCATTTCATGTCCGCCTGAACCACTCCCAGGCAGCCTCATCCACAATTTTAACACCAGCATTGCTAATAACTTTTCTCTTGCATATTGCTGCATCACTCTCACTTTTAGCATAACTTGCAAAAATCGTCTCTTTAGCTTTCAATATATCATGAAGAGTGGTTTTGCTAACTTTGTATTCTGCACAGACGACACTACTAGGAATTCCAGATTCAACTTCCTTTAAAAGCTGAATGTTTTGTTCAGAATTGATCACATGCTTTCTCTTTGACTTCACCGCTTGTTAAAGCCCTGAACAGCAGAGTCCCAACATTTCCTAACGCCTTAGTGGCAGAATGCAATATATATTCACAAATATAAAACGGTGAACGAGGAGAAGGGGCTCCGTCCGCCGTGGGTAAACTCAGCAACAAGACTGCTTCGTCAGGCACGTCATGCGCCCCGGCAACCTAACTACGCTATCTGGGGGTCAAACTCGCAAAGGAATAATCGGGTCGTTGAGAGTCGGGCAGTGGATATGGATATAAGATAGAGATTTGGATGAAAGAAGAATAAGGTAAGGTAAGCAGTAGAAGCGCAAAGTCATTACGACTATATAGTACTTAAAAAGAGATATAGGATAAAAAAAATAGGGCCTCGTAGTACAGGTGGCTTCATTCTCTACTCACTCTCGGGGATTCCAATTTCGATTGTCAAATGGGACAGAAATGGTTGGGCATGTTTCCTTTCATCTAATGCCTTTGTTCACTAATAGTAAATAGTTACCCGAGAATTAGACAGCTGTTGCGGGGTTGTGGATGAGTAGTTTGACCTTGGGGGACTCTGCATACCTATAACCTCATATACCTTCAGCGCTACAATATAAAGATCTGGTCACAGGTTATAGTTTTAAATATAAATTATTATCACTTATTATTATTATTATTAAGACAGCTTTCTTCGCTCCTAGAGGCTATCGAGACCTGGTAAATATTCCCATGTTATTGTCATGGAACTTGATATCTTGGGGTGCTGTTCCTTACTAGAAGCAGCATGAAGAGAGAGAGGCCGAGCTACTGGAGTTGGACGCTGCCCATAAGCAGACCATCGACACGCTCAAGGCAGACGTGGACCGCCTCACAGCCATGCTGAGGAAGAGTGCTGATCGCTTCGTCGGGAGGGAGGTAAGATTACGTCCAGCTGACTGGCTTGGTACCATTCCACGTGTTAAAACACCTTCAGTGACCCAGAGTTAATTAGTCATTTAGCATCATCATTTAAGAAGCACAAATGATCACATTTTCCGCACCTTCCCCTCCCTCCATCCCAGAACGGAACTCTAGAGAATGAAGGGGAGGATGAAGAGGGCGAGGGGTACGTGCGGGAGGACGGAATCATAAGATCAGTTGACCACCTGGAGAAGAATCTTAATATGATGTCCAGGAGAGTTGAGGAGTTTGATGAAATCGTCGCTGGTCTCGAGGTATGAACCTAGTTCTATTGTTAAGGAGTTTTGGAAGTGTGGCTGACAATGCCGGGGTCGCAGGTTCGCGCCACCTCATAGCCCGTAAGGGGGCCTGATGGTTGGCTGAGTGGACAGCGCTCGGGATTTGTAGTCCTGAGGTTACGGGTTCGATCCCCGGCGGAGGCGGAAACAAATGGGTAGAGTTTCTTTCGTCCTGATGCTCCTGTTCATCTAGCAGTAAATAGGTGCCTGAGAGTTGGACAGCTACTACTGGCTGCTTCCTGGGGATGTGTAACAAAAAGGTCGAGGACCGGGCCGCGGGGACGCTAAGCCCCGAAATCAGATAACCTTAAGATAGCCCTAGTGGATTTCTCATTGATATAGACCACGTTAGTGTGATTTCTGTGTGTATTATTATTAGTATTAATACATTATTATTATAATAATTATTTCTACTATTGACATTATTTATAGTAAAAACAGTAAGGAAGCATCAACTCTTCTTACAGGAGGAGTTACGACTCAAGAATATAGAGTTGGAGAATATTAAGCGTGAACATCAAGAGACGGTGGCCGCCTTCTGGGAGGAGGTGGAGGTTCTGAAGGCTAAACAGGTGGGTATGGTGCAAAAGGTACTCTACTAGACTTCTCAGGGGGATTGTGGCCAGACACGTGGGTACAGAACAGCACCCAGGTCCTATGAGGCTACTCGAGGGGTCTAGGTTAGACGGGAGAGTACAGAGTAGCACCCAGGTCCTATGAGGTTACTCGAGGGGTCTAAGGATAGATGGGAGAGCTCAGAGCAGCACCCAGATCCCATGAGGCTACTCGAGGGGTCTGAGGTTAGACGGAAGAGTACAAAGCAGTACCCAGGAACTATGTGAGGTTTCTCGAGGGGTCTAATGCTAGACGGGAGAACACAGAGTAGCACCCAGGTCCTATGAGGCTACTGAGGGGTCTAATGCTAGACAGTTCAGATCAAATTGGCATACATTTATATTTGATTGCACAGTACAATACTACACCGTTTGTTATTTCTGAGAAACTGGTAAGCTGTGTTTTTTGCTTCTCTGGCGAGGATTAGGTTTGCTCTTTCTCAACGAAATGAATGATGCCAAATTAGACATTAGTTTGGCAAAAAATCATATTGATATCTTAGTTAACACACAACTTTAATAACAAACTTGAGCAATAACAAATTTCACAATTGTAGGCTATCTAATGGATCCAGCTGTTAAGTAACATGGGATTGTTTTTGTGGGTGCTTGTGGGGTTTTACTCCTCTTTGGAAGGTCATCTACAATAGCAGATGATAACCTGATGTATAATTAAACTGTGGAACCCTAATGTTAATTGGCAGGGTGGGAGGAGTGGCATAGTTCAATAAAAACACACTGGTGCATGCCACTGAGGTAGGATCGGAAGTATTAGAGGGAGTGACCCATGACTGCAAAGTGGTGCAGTTTGAGGTTATTGTGGTTAACCCTTTCAAAAAGCTTTGCGCAGGTCAATAAATAGACCCCAGGGGTATTCACCTTTGTCAAGAGCTGCAAGTATCGAGTCACTCATATTAATTGGAAATTCATTAGCGTTTTGGGGAGGGGGTCTGAAGCCATATTAACAAGAGCTAACAATTATGTTTAGCTAGGTAGTAGTTAGTTTAGTTTAATTCATTTATCATGCACCACATACCCATCCTGTGAGTGGTATTTAGTGGAAAAGATTTCAAATGCACATATGAACTCTCCACAAGTGGGTCTACTGATTTTTTCTTGTCTCAATAAACATGCTTGAACTTGAACTTCTGATAACTTATGAGCATATGCTAGCTCTTTGTAGCAGCATTAATTGAATGAATATTCATTGTAGGAAAGAGCGAAATACGAGATTTGTATACAATATTACACATTATATTACAACGGAGGTGTACAATATCTAAGGGGGGGGGGGGGGGGGGGGTTGATGTTGACTCAACATCAACATTGATTCGTGCTCATGGATGTTGTCCCCACTAAGTATAATAATTCATTGTGTCGGGGGATAGGCATATTGTTTTAGATTCAGCTACTCGGTACAAAACGTTTCAAGTAGCACGGGCTATAGTGAGCCCGTTGTGACTTACCTGGCACAGGAGCGGGGCTGTGGGATAGGCAGCTTGGTTACGCATATAAAGATTGATAAAGATTAAGCCACCCAAGAGGTGGCACAGGCATGAATAGCCCGTAAGTGGTGGCCCTTTTGAGCCATCACCAGTATCAATAGATGACACTGGAGATCTGTGGAGGTGCGGCTGCACCCTGCGTGACGGGAGATGTCTCCCATGAATGTGTCCAATATGAAGATTAGGCCACCCAAAAGGTAGCACGGGCATGAATAGCCCGTAAGTGGTGGCCCTTTTGAGCCATTACCAGCATCAAGAGCTGATACTGGAGATCTGTCGAGGTGCAACTGTACCCTGCGTGACGGGAGATGTTTCCCGTCCATGCATGCATATAATGATTGATAAAGATTAAGCCACCCAAGAGGTGGCACGGGCATGAATAGCCCGTAAGTGGTGGCCCTTATGAGCCATTACCAGTATCGAGAGATGATACTGGAGATCTGTGGAGGTGCGACTGCACCCTGCGTGACGGGAGATGTCTCCCGGACCAAATGGTGACCAAATGGTGCATGCATATAGTACATGTTAGGCTTATATATGAGGTCACCCCCATCCCCCCCCCCTTTCCCCAAGGTCAAATTACTGACCCCGCCCAGGATACAACCCCCCCACAACAAGCTGACTAGCTCCTGGGTACCTATTCACTGCTAGGTGATAGGAAACATGCCCAACCATTTCTGTCCTGTCTGGCATTCGAGCCCGGAATTCTCGATTGAAAGTCGAGAACGAACCCGACTACTACCGGGATCCTTTGTATAGTGGTTTGTATATCATGACTTTCAAAGTAAACTTTATTCATCATAAGAAAACTTGCAACCGAACGTCCCAAGAATGAGAGAACATTAAGTGCTAGAGTACAACCATTTATTCGGTCTCTGAAGTGGCTTATTAATATTTATTTCTATGCAAATAAAAGGGCACGGCCCACGGAGGATGCGACGCCTCCCCCGTGCGTAAAAGACCCTCACGTGCACGCCACGGGCCCGCCTGTCCAGGCGCCCCTCCAGGGCACGGGGCGCGGTTATAGCCCCTAGGGCAGCACCTATTGCAAGCAAGCCACGGGGGCATGTGGCCACGTGGGCAGCAACAAGGGCCTCGCCACGGCCCTTGTGGATTTGTTCATTTGATGCATCACGTTAGTGTGATCTCTGTGTGTAAAAGGGCCCAGTCTTTGAAACTCACTCCCTGATGAATTAAAAAATTGTCCAACCCATGCCCTGTTCGAAAAACCAAACAGTACCTAATTTCATCCTCATAGTTTCCTACCTTGTGCTTCAAACTCACACTGTATCTTGTACTGCCCACTTCCCTAATATTAGTACTTATATCCTTACCTGTGCAATTACTTCTTGTCAACTTATATTGTAGTTATTTGTTGATATAAAAACCTTGGTACAGTGTACCTTTTCATCTTACCTGATATGTTGGATTAAGGACCTGCCCGAAACGCTGTGTGTGTTAGTGGCTTTGTATGAATGTAAAAATACCGATCTTATGTAAAATCACCAACCCATTGTACCTTCTTGCAAATACATTATTATTATTATTATTATTATTATTATTATTATTATTATTATTATTATTATTATTATTACAGAAGGAGCAGGAGGAGCGGGTTAGCTTCTACGAGAAGAGTGTTGCTGCCCTCAACGACAAACTGGCCGAAAAGTCCACCACAGTGAAAGAATACAGGCGACACATCTCATCACTCCAGGTATGAGACCGATCGCAAGTTTCTATATTAAGCAACTGCCATATGTGGAGAGTTTGTGTCACAACTGATATATTTAGGGTGCTACCCATTGGGCACGATATCCAAGAGTTGCATTAGTTCGATGTTGACTCAGCGTTCAGTCACCGCTAGTGACGTTGGTTCGGTGATATGGCACCAACTAGAATACTTTCATCGTTATTATTATTAATGTAATTAGAAGTTGTAATATTATAACATGTCTTATCAGTGTTAAGATTGATTTGCTTAAGGCCAAAACTTGCTTACTGTCTAACTAAGTATTCTTTAGTTGTAAACAAAACTAAAATAAACTCACTGTATATGTTGAGAAGGAGTCTACACCTTTCAGCATGTACCCTTCATGAAGCTGAAAGATAAAATATACACATAAGGATTAAACTTGAAACTTTCTTGAATACATTTCTGGCAGACGAAGCACAAGAAGCAAGTGGAGGAACTTACTGACAAACTAGAGGAAGAAAGAAGAGAGAGGCAGAAGGAGAGAGGAGCAAGCGACCATGAGATATCCCTCCTGACAGGCCAGCTGAAGGAGGAGAGGAAGTAGCACCAGCAGCAGGAAAAGCCACCCAGCAGCATGGAGGATGCTCATGGTCCCTGATATGTGATATCAAGAGACATCTTCGACACAATCTTCAGAGAACCGACCTGTGTGAATGAAGTGTAGATATTCGATGCTAAGGTTAGCACTACACTCACTTTCTGTGGTTGATAGTTCAATAAATCACTGAACTACTGTATATGTTTAACAGATCTCTAACCCTGTCCATAGAGGACAGAAGAAAATGTATATATGTTGGTTAGCATTGTGAATGTGTGGCCACGTCTATGGTAGAAAATAATAATAATAAAAATTAACAATATACAGTATTGTGAATATTGCCTGCAATCTTAATCGAGTTTAGCTGAAGATACAATGTAAATAAGATTCATCTTGTGATAATTGACCACAGGATGCTTTAGCCTCTGTATCTTGGGTAATATTAAGGTTAATTTTATATAAATTTGCAGTTCTGTTAAATATTAACAACTGTATTGGATTTATAAAACAATTGTGAAATTAGACGTCGTGACGTGTGTTTTTCTAGACGATAACTTTTATATCTGATAAGACAGTAATAGGCAGTGATAAATTAATATCGCAAGATGGGAATATATATACAGAGTTAACTGTATCAATGATTATTGTTACCGTTTTAAATTTTTGGTGTAATAGTGTATACTACCCCCATAACCACTGCTAATAATATAAATAAAAGGGAATTTTAAATCTTAAGAAATTATCAGAAGGTGCCAAGCCAGAAGACTATGCTGCACAGATTTTTTTAATTCTGAATCGCCTGCCATTATCGGTCCCATTTATAAATAGGAAACTCTATCATAGAGAAAGTAATCAATGAACATCACCTCTCAACCTTAGAACAGAAAAAGCAATATCCTGCAGGTGATGAGAGTCATTTTAGTATAGTGGCTACATTCTCGACTCAATTGAGGTTCCAGAGTTCGAACTCCAAGCTGGACAAATAGTTGGGCTGTTTTCTTTCACCTAATGCCTCTGTTCACCTAACATTAAATAGGTACCTAGGAATTTGGCAGCTGTTGTGGGGTTGCAGCCTGGGGGTCTACTGACCCACAGGATGCGGCAACCTTGGAGGGACCGCAATAAAGCCGTAAACACACACAAGCTTCCTGTCCCAGATGAATTAAGTACAACTTATATGGATAAGATGAATTAATATCAAGAGAATTAAGATGGTACCCAAACACGTTACCACGTTACTGGTAGCAAGGCACTTTTCAATAAAGTGCAATGTTGGAAATTGGTTTGATCATTTTGTACAAATGAAGTTAAAATGTTAACAATAACTCTAGGCAAACATCCCAATTGACTTTTTATATTGAGAGTATGGGATGATTGCCCACTTTACTGACAAGTTGATAACTACTACTCATAATATCAAGCCTAAAATATGAATACATTATTACTGTGCATGTTGCTAGCTAAGCAATATGAGGCTTTCATGGTTAAAACTGGTCTTGTACAATGTCAACTAACCTAACCCAACTCTCCAGATCTCCAGTGACCCATTTGACCAGGCTACGGTGTATTAAGATGATAGACAATTATTCCAGCTAACTGGCTGGCTTGCTTGCTTGTTCCCCTTTATTTCAAGCCTCAAACTGCCTTGCTTTTGTGCATTCTTTTGACAAGTTGTTAGTTACTGTAGATTAATTTAACCTATGTGTTATGTACAAGATTAATAGGCACCGACTACATCATGCAAATAGTTTATAAACACAAATCAAAGATGGGATACCTAAATGTCAACTATTCATCACTATGGTACTTTAATGTAACCATAATTTTTTTTTTTTTTTAAATAGGAGTGCTGCTCACAAACAAAAATGATCAGAAGCGCAGTAATCAACATGAATCAAGTGTACGTGAACACTAACACCGATTTTTTTTGCATTATATAGCTTGCTGTAAATACTAAAATTACAGTATATTTACAACATTTAATACCAACTGCAGCAAACAAGTGCCTTATATCAGGATGAATTGTGCTACTGTGTAAGATTAAAACGAATGTCTACATGACATATGTAGGCAGACATATTATGTAGATATACATATGTTAATTTGGCTTTAATTTCTCTTTAAATAGAGTAATTAAATATAAAGTACACCATTGCATTTTGGTTGAAGGAGACATTCACAATTACGACCATTATATTTGCAGGCATTTCTGCTTTTGTCAAATAGGACCAAGTATCAGATTTAAGTTTTCTACCGTCAAGTTATGTTGCAGCCTTTGGGACCCATGTCTGGGGCCCGAGGTTCATGTCTATGACTAAGTTTTCTTGGCAACAATTCGTATTAAGCCTTAGAATTTTGAAGATGTGCAGTATGCTTGTATGTAGTGCTTCTATAATTCCAAGGTTCAAAAAGAGGTTTTGAATAAAGTTGTTGCATACATTATGGTTGGAGTTTT
>WNGS01047567.1:0-17465 GCA_020271785.1 Procambarus virginalis | reverse complement strand
GGTACCTTGTATCTGGCTCCTCTTCCTTCACTATCTTCATTACATTACATTTGTTGGGTTAAACTCTAACACATTTGTTCGACCATTCCGACAGGTACACAGAGAATGACAAAGAGGTGTGTGAAGAACTCAACAAAGGTTCCAGGAGGTCTTTACAATAGAACAGGGAGATGTCACGGCGCTGGGAGAGGTGGCAGCAACCAGGTGACCTTGGATAGGTTCGAAATTACAAGAGATGAGGTCAAAAGCACCTATTGGAGCTGGATGTGAGAAAAGCTGTTGGGCCGGACGGAATCTCACCATGGTATTGAAAGAGTGTGTAGGAGCACTTTGCTAGCCACTCTCCATAGTGTATAGTAGGTCACTGGAAACGGGAGACCTACCAGAAATATGGAAGACTGCTAATGTAGTACCAATATACAAAAAGGGTGACAGACAAGAGCACTGAACTACAGGCCAGTGTCCTTAACTTGTATTAACCATGCAAGGTGATGGAGAAGAGTGTGAGAAAAAACCTAGTAACACATCTGGAGAGAAGAGACTTCGTGGCAACCCATCAACATGGGTTCAAGGAGGTAAATCTTGCCATACAGGCTTGATAGAATTCTATGATCAGGTGACAAAGATTAAGCAAGAAAGAGAAGGATGGGCGGACTGCATTTTTTGGACTGTCGGAAAGCCTTTGACACAGTACCCCATAAAAGGTTGATGCATAAGCTGGAGAAACAGGCAGGAGTAACTGGTAGGGCTCTCCAGTGGATAAGGGAGTAGCCTAAGCAATAGGAAGCAGAGAGTTACAGTGAGGGGTGAGACCTCAGAATGGCGTGAAGTCACCAGTGGAGTCCCACAGGGCTCTGTGCTTGGACCTATCCTGTTTCTGATATACGTAAATGATCTCCCAGAGGGTATAGACTCATTCCTCTCAATGTTTGCTGACGACGCCAAAATTATGAGAAGGATTAAGACAGAGGAGGACAGCTTGAGGCTTCAAGAAGACCTGGACAAGCTGCAGGAATGGTCGAACAAATGGCTGTTAGAGTTTAACCCAAGCAAATGTAATGTAATGAAGATAGGGGTAGGAAGCAGGAGACCAGATACAAGGTATCATTTGGGAGATGAAATACTTCAAGAGTCAGAGAGAGAGAAAGACCTGGGGGTTGATATCACGCCAGACCTGTCCCCTGAAGCTCATATCAAGAGGATAACATCAGCAGCATATGCCAGGTTGGCTAACATAAGAACGGCCTTTAGAAACTTGTGTAAGGAATCTTTCAGAACATTATATACCACATATGTCAGACCAATCCTGGAGTATGCGGCTCCAGCGTGGAGTCCATATCTAGTCAAGCATAAGACTAAACTGGAAAAGGTTCAAAGGTTTGCCACCAGACTAGTACCCGAGTTGAGAGGTATGAGCTACGAGGAGAGACTACGGGAATTAAACCTCACTTCGTTGGAAGACAGAAGAGTTAGGGGGGACATGATCACCACATTCAAGATTCTCAAGGAATCGACAGGGTTGATAAAGACAGACTATTTAACACAAGGGGCACACGCACTAGGGGACACAGGTGGAAACTGAGTGCCCAAATGAGCCACAGAGATATTAGAAAGAACTTTTTTAGTGTCAGAGTGGTTGACAAATGGAATGCATTAGGAAGTGATGTGGTGGAGGCTGACTCCATACACAGTTTCAAGTGTAGATATGATAGAGCCCAATAGGCTCAGGAATCTGTACACCTGTTGATTGACGGTTGAGAGGCGGGACCAAAGAGCCAGAGCTCAACCCCCGCAACACAACTAGGTGAGTACAACTAGGTGAGTACACACACACAGGTCAAGCGGGATGGTAAGACAACAGAATGAAGCTGGAGGAGAGGGACTGGACGAGTCATACATGGAGATGATTGCTAAGGCACGGAAGGAAGTCAGTGGGGAATTGAAGGACCTGAGGAAACTTATGTAAGCTGCAGATAGAACTCAAGTGCAGCGCAAGAGGAGATAAAAAGCCTAAAAACAGGCCCTCATCAGACTCTGGCCCAGGGGACCAACCCCCAGGTACCAGGAGATGTAGCAATGGCAGGGACCGCAACAATTGGCCCAACCTTTGCTGAAATGCTGAAGAGCCCAGGAGCAATGTCCACAGTCAAGGAAGTTGTAATGAAAGCAGTAACCTCACAGGAGGCAGCTAGATGCACAAGCCAGCTAATGGAAAGGAAAAGAGCTGTAGTAGTGGTAGGTGTGAAGGAACAAGAGGGTTCCACAAGGGAGGAATCGAGGACTAAAGACAAAGCTGCAGTGGCAGGGATATTAAAGGAGATAGGAATGGAAGGGGCTGAACGAGACATAGAACAGTTTTTCCGGATTGGCCAGTACAACAGAGACAAAAAGAGATTGATCAAGGTAGTATTCAAGAGCGAGGACATCAAAGAGGACATCCTAGTAAAGAAGAGCAAACTGAGGTATGCAAGGAACTACAAAGAGGTATATGTTCAGAGGGACATGACCAGAGACGAGATAGTAAGGGCAGCAGATGCAAGGAAAAGGCGCAAGGAGAGGGAAGGGAGCCAGGGAACCTCAGCCTCCAACCCAGCAATCCCAGAGGGGAGTGGGAACCCCAATCCAGCAACTCAGGAACCCCAGGGGGGAATGCAACACCCCAGCCCACCACCCAATAGGGCCCCCCTATCCCCCAGCACAAAACCTTCCTTGCCCCTGCACAATGCCCATCATGAAACCAAATCCTCCCCCTCCCCTTACCCCAAGTATCCCCTGCTTTCCCAGCCCCTGGTCTTCTTCCTGCCCCAGCAGGCCTGAGCAAGACCAAAGCCCTCTATCCCCCACTCCCCTCCCCCCAAACCCCTGTCAACTACACCGCAGGAGGGCGTGCCCTTTCCCCAAGCAATCCCTGCCCTCACCCCCAGGACTTCTTCCTGCCCCAAGCAGGCCTGAGGAAGACCTAAGCCCTCCATCCCCACTCCACCTCCCCCTGAACCCCTGGAAACTACCTCACAGGAGGAGGAGCCTACCCAAGTAGCAATGACCATAGAACAACTTCCTACACTTGTGGGGAGTGAGGGTGAAATTGGATATAAGAAAGTGAGCTTCAAGGTAATGTACTCAAACATTGATGGGATTACCAATAAAGCAAGTGAACTGGCAGAAAGGGTGCAAGAAGAAAACCCTGATGTAATAGGACTAACAGAAACAAAATTGTCAGGAGTCATAACAGATGCTGTGTTTCCAAAGGACTACTATATAGTAAGGAAAGAGAGGAAGGGAGAGGAGGTGGAGGAGTGGCCCTGCTGATAAGGAAGGACTGGAGTTTTGATGAGATGGAAATTCCGGGCTGTGACGGATTCAGAGATTACATAACAGGAACTATAACAATGGGTGGACCTAAGATAATAGTGGCAGTCATTTACAACCCTCCCCTAAATGACAGAAGACCTAGACAGGAGTTTGATAGGAACAACATGGCAACCATTAATATAATAGAGAGAGCAGCTTCAGTTGCCTGCAGGAATGGCTCAAGACTCTTAATCATGGGCGATTTCAACCATGGAAAGATAGACTGGGAGAATGGGGACCCACATGGTGGTGCAGATACGTGGAGAGCTAAACTCTTGGAAGTGGCAACAAGGAATTTTGAGCCAGCATGTCAAGGAACCCACAAGAGTGAGAGGCAATGATGAACCAGCTAGACTCGACTTGATATTCACCCTGAATGAGTCAGAAATAAGGGAAGTCAAAGTTGAAGCCCCCATAGGAATGAGTGACCACAGTGTACTGACCTTTGAGTACTTGGTGGAGGTAGGGATAACCTATCCAAGGATGGGATCGGAGGGAAAAAGACTGAATTACCGAAGAGGAAAATATGACGAGATGAGGAGCTTCCTCAGGGGAATACCATGGGAAACAGAACTTAGAGACAAGAATGTGCAGGTCATGATGGATTTTGTCACCCAGAAGTGCCAGGAAGCTGCAGACAGGTTTATCCCTGTCCAAAAGGAGAAAAACGAAAAACAACAGAAAAACCCATGGTTCAACCAGGAATGCAAGGTAGCGAAGCAACTGAGTAAAAGAACATGGAGAAACTACAGAAATAACAGAACACCAGAGAGCAGGGAGAGATACCAGAGGGCCAGAAATGAGTACCTCAGAGTGAGGAGGGAAGCAGAGAGACAGTTTGAAAATGACATCGCGAGTAAAGCCAAGACCCAACCAAAGCTGCTCCACAGCCACATCAGGAGGAAAACAGCAGTGAAGAACAAGTGATGAAGCTGCGAAAAGCGGAGAACAGATACACAGAGAATGACAAGGAGGTGTGTGAAGAACTCAACAAGAGATTCCAGGAGGTCTTCACAATAGAACAAGGAGAAGCCCCTGCACTAAATGAGGAGGTGGCAAACCAAGCAACCTTGGAGGAATTTGACCTCACCAGTGATGAGGTCAAAAGTGTCTGCTGGAGCTGGATGTGACAAAGGCTGTTGGGCCTGACAGAATCTCACCATGGATACTAAAGAAGGTGCAGAAGCACTAAGTGTGCCACTCTCTATGGTGTATAACAGGTCACTGGAAACAGGAGACTTACCAGAAAGTTGGAAGACAGCTAACGTGGTCCCAATATACAAAAGGGTGACAGGCAAGAGGCACTGAATTACAGGCCAGTTTCCTTAACTTGTATACCATGCAAGGTGATGGAGAAGATCGTGAGGAAAAGGCTCGTAGAGCATCTAGAGGGAAATAACTTTGTAACGCACCACCAACATGGTTCAGGGATGGTAAATCGTGCCTCACAGGTTTAATAGAATTTTATGACCAAGCAACAAAAATTAGGCAGGAAAGAGAAGGGTGGGCCGACTGCATTTTCCTGGACTGCCAAAAGCCTTTGACACAGTACCCCATAAAAGTTAAAAAAGTTGGAGCAACAGGCAGGAGTAAAAGGAAGGTGCTCCAGTGGATAAGGGAGTACTTAAGCAACAGGAAACAGCGAGTAACGGTGAGGGGGAGACATCAGAGTGGCGAGATGTCACCAGCGGAGTCCCACAGGGCTCAGTACTTGGACCCATCCTGTTTCTAATATATGTAAACGATCTTCCGGAGGGTATAGACTCATTCCTCTCAATGTTTGCTGATGATGCAAAAATTATGAGAAGAATCAAGACGGATGAAGATAGACAGAGACTACAGGATGACCTGGATAAACTGGAGGAATGGTCTAGAAAATGGCTGCTAAAGTTCAACTCAGGAAAGTGTAAGGTGATGAAATTAGGCGAAGGGAGCAGGAGGCTGAACACAAGGTATCATCTGGGAGGTGAAATCCTGCAAGAGTCAAATAGAGAGAAAGATCTGGGGGTTGATATCACACCGAACCTGTCCCCAGAGGCCCACATCAAAAGAATATCATCAGCGGCATATGCTAGACTGGCCAACATAAGAACTGCCTTTAGAAACTTGTGTAAGGAATCTTTCAGAACCCTGTATACCACTTATGTAAGACCAATCCTGGAGTATGCAGCTCCAGCCTGGAGTCCATACCTAGTTAAACACAAGACAAAGTTAGAGAAGATTCAGCGGTATGCCACCAGGCTCGTCCCGGAACTGAGAGGAATGAGCTACGAGGAAAGGCTAAAGGAGCTGAACCTCACATCCCTGGAAAACAAGAGTAAGGGAGACATGATAACCACCTACAAAATTCTCAGGGGAATTGACAGGGTGGACAAAGACAAACTCTTCAGCACGGGTGGGACACGAACAAGGGGACACAGGTGGAAACTTAGTACCCAGATGAGCCACAGAGACGTTAGAAAGATTTTTTTCAGTGTCAGAGTTAATAAATGGAATGCATTAGGAAGTGATGTGGTGGAGGCTGACTCCATACACAGTTTCAAATGTAGATATGATAGAGCCCAGTAGGCTCAGGAATCTGTACACCAGTTAAGAGGCAGGACCAAAGAGCCAAAGCTCAACCCCCGCAAGCACAATTAGGTGTACCACATTAGCTCCACCACATCAGCCCCCCACATCAGCCCCACCACATCAGCCCCACCACACAGCCCCACCACATCAGCCCCAACACATCAGCCTCACCACATCAGCCTCACCACATCAGCCCCAGCCACCACATCAGCCCCAACACATCAGCCTCACCACATGAGCCCCACCACATCAGCCCCACCACATCAGCTCCACCACATCAGCCCCAACACATCAGCCCACCACATCAGCCTCACCACATCAGCCCCACCACATCAGCCTCACCACATCAGCCCCACCACATCAGCCTCACCACATCAGCCTCACCACATCAGCTCCACCACATCAGCCTCACCACATCAGCCCACCACATCAGCCCCACCACATCAGCCTCACCACATCAGCCTCACCACATCAGCTCCACCACATCAGCCCCACCACATCATCAGCCCCACCACATCAGCCTCACCACATCAGCCCCACCACATCAGCCCCACCACATCAGCCTCACCACATCAGCCCCACCACATCAGCCTCACCACATCAGCCTCACCACATCAGCCCCACCACATCAGCTCCACCACATCAGCCCCACCACATCAGCCTCACCACATCAGCCCCACCACATCAGCCTCACCACATCAGCCCACCACATCAGCCCCACCACATCAGCCTCACCACATCAGCCCACCACATCAGCCCCACCACATCAGCCTCACCACATCAGCCTCACCACATCAGCTCCACCACATCAGCCTCACCACATCAGCCCACCACATCAGCCCCACCACATCAGCTCCACAACATCAGCCCCACCACATCAGCTCCACCACATCAGCCCCACCACATCAGCCCCACCACATCAGCTCCACCACATCAGCTCCACCATATCAGCCCCACCACATCAGCTCCACCACATCAGCTCCACCACATCAGCCCCACCACATCAGCCCCACCACATCAGCTCCACCACATCAGCTCCACCACATCAGCCCCACCACATCAGCCCCACCACATCAGCTCCACCACATCAGCTCCACCACATCAGCCCCAATACATCAGCTCCACCACATCAGCTCCACCACATCAGCCCCACCACATCAGCTCCACCACATCAGCTCCACCACATCAGCCCCACCACATCAGCTCCACCACATCAGCTCCACCACATCAGCCCCACCACATCAGCTCCACCACATCAGCTCCACCACATCAGCTCCACCACATCAGCCCCACCACATCAGCTCCACAACATCAGCTTCACCACATCAGCCTCACCACATCAGCTCCACCACATCAGCCCCACCACATCAGCTTCACCACATCAGCTCCATCACATCAGCCCCACCACATCAGCTCTACCACATCAGCTTCACAACATCAGCTCCACCACATCAGCCCCACCACATCATCCCCACCACATCAGCTTCACAACATCAGCTCCACCACATCAGCCCCAATACATCAGCTCCACCACATCAGCTCCACCACATCAGCCCCACCACATCAGCTTCACAACATCAGCTCCACCACATCAGCTCTACCACATCAGCTTCACATCATCAGCCCCACCACGTCAGCTCCACCACATCAGCTCCACCACATCAGCTCCACCACACCAGCTTCACAACATCAGCCCCACCACGTCAGCTCCACCACATCAGCTTCACCACATCAGCTCTACCACACCAGCTTCACAACATCAGCCCCACCACGTCAGCTCCACCACATCAGCTTCACCACATCAGCCCCACCACGTCAGCTCCACCACATCAGCTCTACCACACCAGCTTCACAACATCAGCCCCACCACGTCAGCTCCACCACATCAGCTCCACCACATCAGCCCCACCACGTCAGCTCCACCACATAAGCTCCAGCACATCAGCCCCACCACGTCAGCCCCACCACATCAGCCCCACCACATCAGCCCCACCACATCAGCCCCACCACATCAGCCTCACAACATCAGCCGCACCACATCAGCTCCACCACATCAGCCCCACCACATCAGCCCCACCACATCAGCCCCACCACATCAGCCTCACAACATCAGCCGCACCACATCAGCTCCACCACATCAGCTTCACAGTAGGGAAAAGGGGGACTACGACCGTGCGCGCCATCTGGCCAGGTGAGCTCATTAGAGCCAGCTGGCCATGTGGTGCACAGGTATGTAGCCACATAATGTTGTAAGGGGGTTTTCCCGGAAGTTGGGGCGTGTCGGACGCGTGTAAGCGTCCGGTGTTTGGGTATGTGGTCAGGGAAGATTGTGGTCATGTTGTTTGGGGGGTAGGAGAGTATGTAGGACTATGTGGTATGTGGTTATGTTGTTAAGAGTAAATGAATATGTATGTTTGTTTTCCGTAGACTTAATCATGTGTGAGCATCAGGTGTTTGGGTATGTGGTCAGGGAAGATTGGGGTCATGTTGTTTGGGGGGTATGTAGGGCTATGTGGTATGTGCTAAAGTAAGAGGTATGTGGATATGTTGTTGAGAGTAAATGAATATGTATGTTTGTTTTCCATAGACTTAATCCTGTGTGTAGATAATAGTTTATGATTAAAGACTATGTATTGCTATGCGCCTAGAGTATGTGGTGAGTGCTCTAGAAGATCCAACATATGTTGTTGGGGTAGGGGAGGGACAGGGGTGAGGGAGGGAGCGGATAGGGAGTCTGAGGGAGAGTGAGGGGATCCCCTTCGGTGAGAGCCATTTTGTGGTTTGTCAGCTTCCGTTGGGTAGGGGGTGGAAGCTAAGTGCTTGGTATGCGGACATGTGGAGGGAGGGGGTCCCCACAATACCTGAGAGGGGGCAGGGAGTTAAGACGAGAGAAGGAGGGGAAAGTGAGGGGACATCCATTATCCATGAAGTGCCAGGAGGGTAGGAGAGAAAGAAAGAGGCAGACCGACAGACAGACAGACAGACAGACAGACAGACAGACAGACAGACAGAGAGGAGAGGCTCTTAAGATGTGAATGAGATGCGGGAGCAGTAGGCATAGAAGGTCTGTTTTATGTGTACTGGTCACCTTTCACTAGCTAACTGTATTTCCATGTAGCTGGTGTGACCATATCTTCCGGAGTTAAGATGAGTCATTATTTTAACTTTTTCTCACCCAATGCAGCTGTTGGCGATCCAGGACGTCCATTAGTTTCCCCTTACAGGAGGTTTTTGGGACATAGTTCGGGCCATACAAGACAGGAAGTGTGGAGGAGGGTGAGAGGGCTGAGTCTCTCTTAAGATGTACCAGTTGGCGGATAAGGTCTGTTTTATGTAACAAATGCATGGAAGGGGTCAGTCCAAAACGGATGTACACCGTTGCCCACGTACCCTTAAGTGTTTTCAAAGACCACAGAGAGGGTGTGTGAGTGTACGGCCCCACTGCACAGAGTCAAACTGAAAGCATTTCCTTGTAACTGTGATCTTATCTCCTCCTCCCAGAGGGTGCGCATTGACTGCCGTTACTTCCGCCAGGCCAATGCGGTTTCGTTAAGGTAATGGAGATGTAGCTAGCAGCAGTGGGCCCTCACTATTCCACTTACCGCCCCCCTCGCACTGGGGGGAGTGGCGGAAATGGGGTGTACCATCCACCCATCCACCCACCCACCCATCCATCCATCCATCCATCCATCTCTCTCTCTCTCTCTCTCTCTCTCTCTTCAGATCATTTATTAGTTTGGAAAAGTAACATCATTTCCTTTCTCCTGCTGCCACTGTTCATTTCACTTAGACTAACAGCTCACCAGAGGATGGAAGACTAATGTCAATTTTCGGGCCCCCCATCTCTCACACTATTATAACCGTATAACGTAACATGTCCATCATGCCAACGTCGTTCTCTGCCCAAATAACATCAATCGTGAGTCGTGATCACTACCTACAAATTTTGTTAACTATGATCCCAACATCAGCTAGCCACATAGTCTTGTTACTATTATTAAATTGAGTTGTTCATTATCCATGAGTACAAGATCGTATCACAGCCTTGAAATCAGACCTACATTATCCTAATGTAAACAGACCGAATGAGTCAATAGTGAAATAGCTCTGACTTGTAACACAGTCAAACTTTCTTCTATCCAAATAAATATCATTTGAAAAATGTATGTCTGCCTACTCATTCCGTCTCGTTAGGGTCTGACCTGGTGTCTTTCCATAGCGGGAAGTTTTCACTCATCAGCTATTAGTAATCGTTCGATCCAGCAGAAAAAAAACAGAGACTGCTGACAGTGTGGCAGTTTTAACCTAACGTAACGTGGAACTCATCATCTTTTCAACAGTCCAAATAACATTATGAAAAGTAAGTGAGACTTACTCCCACTCAATTACATGTATTATATAATTGTGAAATAAGCACAGATGAGTTTGGGGAGACATGTTCACCGCCTATAAATTCTAGATAGAAAAAAACAGACTCATCATCTTTTTCAGCAGTCCAAATAACATTATGAAAAGTAAGTGAGACTTACTCCCACTCAATTACATGTATTATATAATTGTGAAATAAGCACAGATGAGTTTGGGGAGACATGTTCACCCACCTATAAATTCTAGTTAGAAAAAAAAACAGAGACTGGTGTTAACATAGAGGATGGAAAAAAAGTTTATCATTCTCTTAATATGTTTTTATTCAATAACTGACAGACATTACATATTTTTATCTGACAGACTTTTTATTCAAAACTGGTAAACATATCACATCATAATGCAGTCACATGGTGTTAACATAGTGGATGGAAAAAAGTTTATCATTCTCTTAATACGTTTTTATTCAATAACTGACAGACATTACATATTTTTATCTTGACAGACTTTTTATTTCAACAACTGGTAAACATATCACATCATAATGCAGTCACATGGTGTTAACATAGTGGATGGAAAAATAGTTTTTTCAATAACCGATAGGCATATATAAGACACATATTTATCTTGGTAGACAATAACTGGAAGACATAACATAAGAGACTTACATATTTATCTTGCTAAGATAGATTATCCACTAATCGTCTTCATTTTTTTTTGTTTTTGTTTTTCAACTATTATGAGTTGTTTTCCATTTTTTTTTTAACACCATGGCTAAGTGAGCCAGAGCTGAGTAGTAGTTAACCTCCCATTCAAGCTGCTCATCTGGATTCAAGTCATCACTGTCAATCATACCCAACCATAAGGAATTTTAACGCGCTTGATTGAATTATGATGCTTAGTCATGCTTAAAATTTGATTAATGCATAATTTAAAGCTCCATCGTCTCTTGATCTTAGTATCATTGCGGAGTCCCTCCATTATACAATCTCTGTCCTCCTCACACTGTTCTAATAGAATTTTTTTGCTAACAGCGTTATTTTCTATTGGCGGCCCTGCGCCATACCGGGTCACAATAGCTATAACATGTGGTACGCTTCCGGTGACGGAGAAGGAGAAAAAACCGCGCCTCCTACTTTGATGCGGTCAGTCTCCACCACATAGTTACTTAATGGTTGAATCGCTCGTTGTAGTCGTGTATAAGGATACCTCTCCCAGATCTCGCATGACATTCCTCCAGAATGGGCGTGAATTGAAGGAATGTCATACACTATACAGTCACCAGGACGGAACTCATCCAATGCTAGATAATCACCTTCTACTTTACAATCTTTAAGACATGATAGCTTATGAAGCATATACCTTGAACACATCTTGTCAGATATTAACGCAAGTTTGCGGATGTAAGGATTATATACAGTATAGAGTTACCATTTACTCTTTTCATTCCTCTATTACATCTGTAAACCACTCAACTGTTTAAGTGGAAAAATAAACAGAGTATATTATTATTATTTTTTTTTATTATTGCAAACAAAGGAAAAATGGTAACAATAGTAAATAAATAAAATGAGTAGATTATATATTTCTAGTCAAGTGTTAAATCAATGAGTTCAATATCTCCTGTGAGGTCTATTATAGGCACAGCTCTGCAAGGAGGTTTTGTAGTTTCACATCACCCTCGACCACATCCACGTTCGAATTGTTGTTATTCATCCGATGATAAGCAGAGGCAACGCCTTCACTTAACTTATGTGTCAGCACACCGTGTGTAGGCAATGCTGCAGGGATAGCATTCCTCGCAGAGTCAACCCANACATCAGCCCACCACATCAGCTTCACCACATCAGCCCCACCACATCAGCCTCACCACATCAGCCCCACCACATCAGCCTCACCACATCAGCCCCCACCCTCCCTCACCACATCAGCCTCCACAACATCAGCCCCACCACCTCAGCCCCACCACATGAGCCCCACCACATCAGCCTCACCACATCAGCCCCACCACATCAGCCCCACCACATCAGCCTCACACATCAGCCCCACCACATCAGCCCTCACCACATCAGCCTCACCACATCAGCCTCACCACATCAGCCACCACATCAGCCCCACCACATCAGCCTCACCCACATCAGCCTCACCACATCAGCCCCACCACATCAGCCTCACCACATCAGCCCCACCACATCAGCCCCACCACATCAGCCTCACCACATCAGCCCCACCACATCAGCTCCACCACATCAGCCTCACCACATCAGACCCACAACATCACCCCCCACATCAGCCTCACCACATCAGCCCCACCACAGCCCCCACCACATCAGCCCCACCACATCAGCCCCACCACATCAGCCTCACCACATCAGCCTCACCACATCAGCCCCACCACATCAGCCCCACCACATCAGCCTCACCACATCAGCCTCACCACATCAGCCCACCACATCAGCCCAACCACATCAGCCCCCCACATCAGCCCACCACATCAGCCCCACCACATCAGCTCCACCACATCAGCCCACCACATCAGCCCACCACATCAGCCCCACCACATCAGCCCCACCACATCAGCCTCACCACATCAGCCCCACCACATCAGCCCCACCACATCAGCCCCACCACATCAGCCCCACCACATCAGCCCCACCACATCAGCCTCACCACATCAGCCCCCACCACATCAGCTCCCACATCAGCCTCACCACATCAGGCCCACAACATCAGCCCCCACCACATCAGCCTCACCACATCAGCCCCACCACAGCCCCACCACATCAGCCCCACCACATCAGCTCCACCACATCAGCCTCACCACATCAGCTCCACCACATCAGCCCTCACCACATCAGCCCCCACCACATCAGCCCCCACCACATCAGCCCCATCCACATCAGCCCCACCACATCAGCCCACCACATCAGCCCCACCAATTCAGCCCCACCACCATCAGCCCACCAACATCAGCTCACCACATAAGCCCCACCACATAAGCCCCACCACATCAGCCCCACACACATCCTCGCCACATCAGCCCCACCACATCAGCCCCACCACATCAGCCCCACCACATCAGCCCCACCACATCAGCCCCACCACATCAGCCTCCACCACATCAGCCCCACCACATCAGCCCCACCACATCAGCTCCACCACATCAGCCCCACCACATCAGCTCCACCATATCAGCCTCACCACTTCAGCTCCACCACATCAGCCCCCACCACATCAGCCCCACCACATCCCCCCCACATCAGCCCACCACATCAGCCCCACCACATCAGCTCCCACACATCAACCCCCCAGCACCACACACACACACACACACACACACCCCCACACACACACACACACACACACACACACACACCACACACACCCCACACCACACACACACACACACAACACACACACACACACACACACACACACACACACACACACACACCACACCACACAACACACACACACCACACAATAAGGGAGACAGTAGGGGAGGGAGGGGTGAGTGGGGTCGGGGTGAGAAGAGGTGTCTGGGGAGGTGGTGGAAGGAGTACTAACGCAGGGTGTTGCTAGAGAGGTGAGAGGAAGTGCTGGGAGAAAAGTTCCTTCATTAGTATTTATGAGTGTCGTGAACTATCCAAGTTATCCAATACCTCCCGGGTAGTGGTGCGTTGGAGCAACCTGATTGGTTATGGTGGGGAGGGGGGGTAAGGGTGGGGAGATTTGGGAAATGTGGTGGCAGTAGGAGGGGATGAGGGTGGCGGGGAGGAAGGCGAGAAGTAGATGGGGAGGTAGGGGAGGAGGGATGGGGATGGGAGTCTGGGAAGAATTAGTTTGGGAGGTGGGGAGGCAGGGGGGTGCCGGGGATGGGTGGGAGGTGTGGGTGGCAGAGGGGGTCTCTGGGTTGGGATATGGGGGTGGGGGGAGTGGCAACAGGAGTGTAAAGTGACACTGATGGTAGTAGTGTAAAGTGACACTGATGGTAGTAGTGTGAAGTGACACTGATGGTAGTAGTGTAAAGTGACACTGATGGTAGTAGATGTAAAGTGACACTGATGGTAGTAGTGTAAAGTGAGACTGGTGGTTGTAGTGTGAAGTGACACTGATGGTAGTAGTGTAAAGTGACACTGATGGTAGTAGATGTAAAGTGAGACTGATGGTAGTAGTGTAAAGTGACACTGATGGTAGTAGATGTAAAGTGACACTCCATGGTAGTAGTGTAAAGTGACACTGATGGTAGTAGATGTAAAGTGACACTCATGGTAGTAGTGTAAAGTGAGACTGATGGTTGTAGTGTAAAGTGAGACTGATGGTTGTAGTGTAAAGTGAGACTGATGGTTGTAGTGTAAAGTGAGACTCATGGTTGTAGTGTAAAGTGAGACGCCAGGGTGCTATTTTCATTCTATTCCACATTTTTCATCCCACAACTATCCACATGGAGCAATAGGCCTTCATTCATTTTTATACTACACAAGTAATCTATTTAGCAGGAATAAACGTCCTTTGAAAATGAGAATAAATATGAAGTCATTGAAAATAGAATGAAATAATATGTCACAGAAAATGAGATTAAATATAAAAGATTGAAAATGGACTGATTGGAGTTCATTGGGAGGATTAAAACTGATTTGTTGACGTCATCGGGAATTATGGATGACGGAAGGCAACCGTTGAGATCCACATGAAATTTTTCTTCGACTGAAGAGTGCAGTCGAAATTTACTGAGTAAAAAATGGGGGCCAGAAAGGAGCCTTAAGTGACCGAAAATTTAGGAGATGGAAGGGTGCTGTCACCGAGGTTGACGGGTTAAATGTGCGATGGAAGGCAGTTTGTCACCAGTTTGGATGGGAAAAAAAGTGGACGGAAAGGTTGTGTTGAAAAACTGAAAATAGAAGCCTTTCGTCCCACATTACACTACAGGAGTGGAGGATGGTATAAAGGGAACAGAGAAGGGGCATTGGAGGAAGGCGGGGAGAGAGGTTGAGAGAGAGAGGTGGGGAGGGAGGCGACAAGAAACTGGAAGAGGTATGGAGACCTACTGCAGTCACAGTGCCTCTCTCAGTGACAGTAACGTACAGGCAGTCACAGTGCCTCCTCCAGTGACAATAATGTACAGGCAGTCACAGTGCCTCCTCCAGCGACAGTAATGTACTGGCAGTCACAGTGCCTCCTCCAGTGACAGTAATGTACTGGCAGTCACAGTGCCTCCTCCAGTGACAGTAATGTACAGGCAGTCACAGTACCTCCTCCAGTGACAGTAATGAACAGGCAGTCACAGTGCCTCCTTCAGCGACAGTAATGTACTGGCAGTCACAGTGCCTCCTCCAGTGACAGTAATGTACTGGCAGTCACAGTGCCTCCTCCAGTGACAGTAATGAACATGCAGTCACAGTGCCTCCTCCAGTGACAGTAATGTACTGGCAGTCACAGTGCCTCCTCCAGTGACAGTAATGAACGAACAGTCACAGTGCCTCCTTCAGCGACAGTAATGTACTGGCAGTCACAGTGCCCTCCTCCAGTGACAGTAATGAAAAGGCAGTCACAGTGCCTCCTCCAGTGATAGTAATTACAGGCAGTCAGTGCCTCCTCCAGTGACAGTAATGAAAAGGCAGTCACAGTGCCTCCTCCAGTGACAGTAATGTACTGGCAGTCACAGTGCCTCCTCCAGTGACAGTAATGAACAGGCAGTCACAGTGCCTCCTCCAGCGACAGTATGTTCAGGCAGTCACCGTGCCTCCCTCCAGTGACAGTAATGAACAGCCAGTCACAGTGCCTCCTCCAGCGACAGTAATGTATAGGCAGTCACAGTGCTCCTCCAGCGACAGTAATGAACAGGCAGTCACAGTGACTCCTCCAGCGACAGTAATGTATAGGCCCAGTCCCAGTGCTCCTCCAGCGACAGTAATGTACTGGCAGTCACAGTGCCTCCTCCAGTGACAGTAATGTACTGGCAGTCCACAGTGCCTCCTCCAGTGACAGTAATGTTTGCAGTCACAGTGCCTCCTCCAGTGACAGTAATGAAAAGCAGTCACAGTGCCCCCCTCCAGTTGACAGTAATGTACTGGCAGTCACAGTGCCCTCCAGTGACAGTAATGTATTGGCAGTCACAGTGCCTCCTCCAGTGACAGTAATGAACAGGCAGTCACAGTGACTCCTCCAGCGACAGTAATGTACTGGCAGTCACAGTGCCTCCTCCCAGTGACAGTAATGTACTGGCAGTCCACAGTGCCTCCTCCGTGGACAGTAATGTACAGGCAGTCACAGTACCTCCTCCAGTGACCAGTAATGAACAGGCAGTCACAGTGCCTCCTTCAGCGACAGTAATGTACTGGCAGTCACATGCCTCTCCAGTGACAGTAATGTACTGGCAGTCACAGTGCCTCCTCCAGTGACAGTATGAACAGCAGTCACAGTGCCTCCTCCAGTGACAGTAATGTACTGGCAGTCACAGTGCCTCCTCCAGTGACAGTAATGAACAGACAGTCACAGTGCCTCCTTCAGTGACAGTAATGTACTGGCAGTCACAGTGCCTCCTCCAGTGACCGTAATGAATGGCAGTCACAGTGCCTCCTCCAGTGATAGTAATGTACAGGCAGTCACAGTGCCTCCTCCAGTGACAGTAATGACAGCCAGTCCACAGTGCCTCCTCCAGTGGACGGTATACCCAGGCATTCACAGTGCCTCCTCCAGTGATGGTAATGCACAGGCAGTCACAGTGCCTCCTCCACTGACAGTAGTGTACAGGCNCATCAGCCTCACCACATCAGCCCCACCACATCAGCCTCACCACATCAGCCTCACCACATCAGCCTCACCACATCAGCCCACCACATCAGCCCCACCACATCAGCCTCACCACATCAGCCTCACCACATCAGCCCCACCACATCAGCCTCACCACATCAGCCCCACCACATCAGCCCCACCACATCAGCCTCACCACATCAGCCCCACCACATCAGCTCCACCACATCAGCCTCACCACATCAGACCCACAACAGCCCCACCACATCAGCCTCACCACATCAGCCCCACCACAGCCCCACCACATCAGCCCCACCACATCAGCCCCACCACATCAGCCTCACCACATCAGCCTCACCACATCAGCCCCACCACATCAGCCCCACCACATCAGCCTCACCACATCAGCCTCACCACATCAGCCC
>WNGS01047559.1:6069-16804 GCA_020271785.1 Procambarus virginalis | reverse complement strand
ATTGAATTGAATTGAATTGCTTAAGGAGGGTTCAATAGGATGACTAATTACCAAATATGGCTTAATTATTAACATTTAAAAAACATTTGATATCCATATGGATCTAATGAATGGAAACTGGTTTTATCAACTATATAAATTACTGCATAGCACAATTTAAAATCATTTTCGTTTAATATAGTATTAATATAATATTGAATTCAAGATTAAAATATTTTTTTTATATAAGTTTTGTATATTTCAGATGTAAATAATTTAGAAATATTTCTTTGAGCCTAATGTACTGTTTGAAGCAGGAGGTAAACTGTTGTACGTAAACAATTATATACCATATCAGGTGTGAGTGTACCAAGTATACCTCCCCTTGCCGATTGAAATATATACTGAACACTTTATACACGGGTATACTCTGTATATACAACAAGGTTAGTAAGGTCTATCAAGCTGTGGAGGGTTGCCAAGGTCTATCAACCTATGAAGGGTTATCAATCCCACTCAAGGACTTTGTGACCAACCAACAAGAATAATTTATCCTTGAACATAGTTCCCGGAGTATAATAAACAATATATACACACTGAGAAGTGACAGACACATGCCCATGTTAATTAAGGAAGCTAAATAAATTGAAATTTACTTCAATTAACACACACAAGATGAGAGCAGATTTAAGGTATTATATAATTGATTGTATACTTGATATCATTGCTGTCCATTAATATGTTGAATTTAAATTTACATAATATAAAATCTTAATTGTTTTTTGACGAATTTCAATAATTAATATTTTCTTGAGATTAATGTGCTGCCTTAAGCAGATATAAACTGTTGTATACAGACTTACATATAGCATAACAAGTCAAAATGAATGTGGTATTGTCTGGTGCAGAGTGGTATATATACGTTATACAGGTATATACTGTGTTTAAAAGGTTATTAAGGCTTAACAACCTATGGATGGTTATCAAAGCCTATCAACCCCTGGAGAGTATAACAGCGTCTTGACCAACCAGCAGCCCATAACATATTCCAAGCCTAAACCCTGTACATATACACAGCAAAAAGTGGCATACACCTCTCACTGTGTATGTATACTCCTAGTGAGGATTAATGTTTAGATTAAATATTAATTTTTTGTGGGATTTTAAGCCTATCAACCTCTGGAGGGTTGTATAGGCCTATCAGCCTCTGGAGGGTTGTATAGGCCTATCAACTTCTGAAAGAGCGCCAAGGCCTATCTATATTGGAAGGGATGGTTAGGCCTACCATGCTCTGGAAGGTTTCTATAATTGTTAAATATCCTATTGAACCCTCCTTAAGCAATTCAAATCAATTAAATTTCTTTCTTTATTATGCACCCAATGCCCATCCCGTGGGTGGTGGTGTAAAGGATTACAGAGGCACATAATCGGTTCAGGAACTGAACCCTCTAGTTCGTTTAACTAAGCAAATAACAATGTTTGACACTAGTTACAAAATTATCAATGTTGTATACACATGTACACACCCTCATACATACATGTACATATATATATACGTATACACATATACATATCTATTCACCCACACAAATAAACACATCAGTAATGTTTGTGTCACAAAGAGGTGTCACAGGTGACATTACAAGAGGCTCACAACAGTCACTATACAAGGCACTTTACATCTATAGTGAGTCACACAGTTACTAGTCTTGCTCCACACCCACCCAACTGGGCGGCAGCTTTACAGTCATGTGCATGCATTACCTACAGTAAGCAAATTTTGGATACTTCGCTAAGATTTCGGGCAGCACATCATTATGAATGAAGTACTTACACATTTCTTGGACACTATTGATGGTGTTATCTCTAAATTCCGCAATTTTTTCACACTTCATTATATAATGACGCAAAGTATGCGAATAGTTCTGCTGACAGAGTTTACATTTAGTCAAATCTACATCAGCAGATGTTACAAACTCCCAGAGGTACTTGTAGCCGAGCCTAAGCCTAGCAGTGGTAACATCTAGAAGTCTGCTAACATTATTGGATGACCCATAGACGTGCGGTTCTTCATGCATAATAGAATGATGATAGATGGAGTAACTGGTGTGAATTTCACTTTGCCTCAAGTCTCCGAAATTTAGTTGATGTTCCTGGGATTTTGCTGCCCTCAGGTTGCTCAAAGGCAGTCCAAGTTGGTAATTAATTCCCTCTTTACGAGCAAAAGTCTTGGCTAACTCATCAGTTCTATCATGCATTCGGAGACCAATATGGGAAGGAATCCACAGGAGACGAACTCTGACTCCATCATTATTTCACTATATCTGTGAAATATCCTACCATGCTCTGGATGGTTGCTATTATTACCTAATATCCTATTGAACCCTCCTTAAGCTACAACAATTTGCTGACTAATTGGCAACTATGATTTATGTTATAGCGTTTTAAACTCAAAATTTTTGTCAATCTTCTTCAAGAGTTGAAAACCTCCTGTAGTTTGCGGCTATTATATAAATTACTGCGTACTTCAGAATAAAGACATTTTTAGCTAAATTTGGTATTCAATTAAAGATTAACATTATTTCGTAAGGTAAAATCATTGATAGTGTTTGACGTAACAGTTTAATACAATTCTTTTCATTTTAATTAAATGTCGGAAGCCATTGGAAAAGTAATATATACATACTTTTAATTAAATAACATAATAAGTTTGGGTGTACCAGGTATACCTGTCCTTGCCTATTGGAATATACTGTATGCTTAATACACGGGTATACTCTGTATATACAGGATGGTTAGTAAGACTTATCAACTTCTGGAGGGTTATTAACGCTTGTAAATTTTTTAAAGAGGGGTTGTTTAAGCCCATCAGCCTCTGTAGGGCTGTTTATGCCTGTCAACCTCTGTAGGGCTGTTTGTGCTTGTCAACCTCTGTAGGGCTGTTTATGCCTGTCAACCTCTGTAGGGTTGTTTATGCCTGTCAACCTCTGTAGGGTTGTTTATGCCTGTCAATCTCTGTAGGGTTGTTAAGATAGACATTAGTGATATTGTTATTTCTAATGTTTAAGAGACTAACTACAGTGGTGTTGTGCTTGAGGGAAGGTGAAAGACACAATTTATGTTTCAATGTATTAAAAATTGTATTAAAGTGGTTTTATTACACTAAAACATAAATTGGGTCTTTCATTCACCTTTTAATGTTATTGTTCTCACTGACATTGACTTAGGGAGCTGTTGTGGGTTGCATTATTGAAAAGGTGGGGGGGGGGTTCAATACAAGGCCACGTATACAGGCTTCCTGTCCTATATCTCGGTAATTATTGTATATATTGATGTTACTGTTAGTATGAACAACTCCACAGGAGCCTTGAGGAGGGTTCGAACCTGTGGGCTGGGTGTTCCCAGACGCCCTCTAGTCCACTGTACCACCACACAGGAGCCTTGAGAAGGGTTCGAACCTGTGGGCTGGGTGTTCCCAGACGCCCTCTAGTCCACTCTACCACCACACAGGAGCCTTGAGGAGGGTTCGAACCTGTGGGCTGGGTGTTGCCAGACGCCCTCTAGTCCACTGTACCACCACACAGGAGCCTTGAGGAGGGTTCGAACCTGTGGGCTGGGTGTTCCCAGACGCCCTCTAGTCCACTGTACCACCAAACAGGAGCCTTGAGAAGGGTTCGAACCTGTGGGCTGGGTGTTCCCAGACGCCCTCTAGTCCACTGTACCACCACACAGAAGCCTTGAGAAGGGTTCGAACCTGTGGGCTGGGTGTTCCCAGACGCCCTCTAGTCCACTGCACCACCACACAGGAGCCTTGAGAAGGGTTCGAACCTGTGGGCTGGGTGTTCCCAGACGCCCTCTAGTCCACTGTACCACCACACAGGAGCCTTGAGGAGGGTTCGAACCTGTGGGCTGGGTGTTCCCAGACGCCCTCTAGTCCACTGTACCACCACACAGGAGCCTTGAGGAGGTTTCGAACCTGTGGGCTGGGTGTTCCCTGACGCCCTCTAGTCCACTGTACCACCACACAGGAGCCTTGAGGAGGGTTCGAACCTGTGGGCTGGGTGTTGCCAGACGCCCTCTAGTCCACTGTACCACCATCTGGCTCTTGTGGAGTTGTTCATCTGATACATCACGTTATTGTGTTTAATGTTACTCTTTAAAATGTTTAATGTTAAACACTCTCTGTGTTTAATGTTAGTATTGTTACAATGTTTTCATTATATTTGTTGTACTAAGATGGCCGTTGTCTGGTTCAGTAGTTAATGGAGAAATACTTAAACAAGTTTGTTTGTAAAAGTTGATATGATTTATGGATCTCTTAAGGTTCAGACTCTGATATTTACACTGTTATAATAATTATGATATAATCTACTGTGTCGGGGGACAGGAAGCCAGCGTGTATTCATTCACGTTAGGCAGTAAAACATCTAAACAATTGGGACCAACTTAAGAGCCTAAATCTGCATTCTCTTGAGCGCAGGCGGGAGAGATACATAATAATTTACACGTGGTAAATATTAGAGGGGCTGGTCCAAAACCTACACACAGAAATAACATCACATGAGACCAGGAGGCATGGCAGGATGTGTAGAATACCCCTGTTGAAAAGCAGAGGTGCAACAGGTACTCTGAGAGAGAACTCTATCAACATCAGAGGCCCAAGACTGTTCAACACGCTTCCACTACACATAAGGGGCATAACTGGCCGACCCCTCACAGTATTCAAGAGAGAACTATCAACATCAGAGGCCCGAGACTGTTCAACACGCTTCCACTACACATAAGGGACATAACTGGCCGACCCCTCACAGTGTTCAAGAGAGAACTATCAACATCAGAGGCCCGAGACTGTTCAACACGCTTCCACTACACATAAGGGACATAACTGGCCGACCCCTCACAGTGTTCAAGAGAGAACTATCAACATCAGAGGCCCGAGACTGTTCAACACGCTTCCACTACACATAAGGGACATAACTGGCCGACCCCTCACAGTGTTCAAGAGAGAACTATCAACATCAGAGGCCCGAGACTGTTCAACACGCTTCCACTACACATAAGGGACATAACTGGCCGACCCCTCACAGTGTTCAAGAGAGAACTATCAACATCAGAGGCCCGAGACTGTTCAACACGCTTCCACTACACATAAGGGACATAACTGGCCGACCCCTCACAGTGTTCAAGAGAGAACTATCAACATCAGAGGCCCGAGACTGTTCAACACGCTTCCACTACACATAAGGGACATAACTGGCCGACCCCTCACAGTGTTCAAGAGAGAACTTGATAAACATCTCCAAAGGATACCTGATCAACCAGACTGTGATTCATACGTCAGGCTGCGAGCAGCCGAGTCAAGCAGCCTGGTTGACCAGTCCAGCAACCAGGAGGCCTGGTCGACGACCGGGCCGAGGGGATGCTAAGCCCCAGAAACACCTCAAGGAAGGTAAGGCTTATACTGAGGACCCCCCGGAAGAATTACTGACCCCGCCTAGCACAACTAACTCCTGGGTACCTACACTCAACTAGGTGAACAGGGGCATGAGGTGAAAAGAAATGTGCCCAACTACCCAGTGCCCAACTTTGCCCATTGTTTCTTGCCGGCGCCCGGGATCGAACCCGGGACCACAAGTCCAGTGTGCTGTCCGCTCGGCTGACCGGGAGCCGGTCGGCCGAGTGAACAGCACACTGGACTTGTGATCCTGTGGTCCCGGGTTCGATCCCAGGCGCTGGCGAGAAACAATGGGCAAAGTTTCTTTCACCCTATGGACCTGTTACCTAGCAGTAAAATAGGTACCTGGGTGTTAGTCAGCTGTCACGGGCTGCTTCCTGGGGGTGGAGGCCTGGTCGAGGACCGGGCCGCGGGAACACTAAAGCCCCGAAATCATCTCAAGATAACCTCAAGATATAACTATTCTGTCCCGCCCGGGATTCGAACCCGGAATTCTTACTTGTGCGTCGAGAACGAACCCAACTCTACTAACGAGACCTTCGGTAGGCCTATAGATCCTTGTATAGGCCTATCAACCTCTGGAAGGTTGCAGTAATGACCGAACAACCTATGGAAAAGTCATAAAGCTATGATATATATATATATATATATATATATATATATATATATATATATATATATATAGTTTAGTTACCATTAAGCTAATGTCGAACTTAATAATGTTTTTCTTATTAAAAACATCTTCAAAAATTATGAGAAAAGTTAAAAAAAAACTTATATATATATATATATATATATATATATATATATATATATATATATATATATAATATATATATATCACTGAAAACTCACACCCCAGAAGTGACTCGAACCCATACTCCCAGGAGCAACGCAACTGGTATGTACAGGGATGCCTTAAACCACTTGACCATCACGACCGGACATAAGGAAGTGATAGCCGAGGCTATATGAACCACTTCCCCGCCGGCACCTGGATGGTTATCTTGGGCATAGCATTTTATCAAATCACCTCATTTTTTGGGGCAACACGTGAGGAACACAAATGCAAACAAGCCTGAATGGTCCCAGGACTAGATACAACTGAAAACTCACACCCCAGAAGTGACTCGAACCCATACTCCCAGGAGCAACGCAACTGGTATGTACAGGGATGCCTTAAACCACTTGACCATCACGACCGGACATAAGGAAGTGATAGCCGAGGCTATATGAACCACTTCCCCGCCGGCACCTGGATGGTTATCTTGGGCATAGCATTTTATCAAATCACCTCATTTTTTGGGGCAACACGTGAGGAACACAAATGCAAACAAGCCTGAATGGTCCCCAGGACTAGATACAACTGAAAACTCACACCCCAGAAGTGACTCGAACCCATACTCCCAGGAGCAACGCAACTGGTATGTACAGGGACGCCTGTACATACCCTGTACGGGTTGTTTATGCCTGTCAACCTCTGTAGGATTGTTTATGCCTGTCAACCTCTGTAGGGTTGTTTATGCCTGTCAACCTCTGTAGGGTTGTTTATGCCTGTCAACCTCTGTAGGGCTGTTTATGCCTGTCAACCTCTGTAGTGCTGTTTATGCCTGTCAACTTCTGTCGTGCTGTTTATGCCTGTCAACCTCTGTAGTGCTGTTTATGCCTGTCAACCTCTGTAGTGCTGTTTATGCCTGTCACCTCTGTAATGCTGTTTATGCCTGTCAACCTCTGTAGGGCTGTTTATGCCTGTCAACCTCTGTAGGGTTGTTTATGTCTGCCAACCTCTGTAGGGTTGTTTATGCCTGTCAACCTCTGTAGGGCTGTTTATGTCTGTCAACCTCTGTAGGGCTGTTTATGCCTGTCAACCTCTGTAGGGTTGTTTATGCCTGTCACCTCTGTAGGGTTGTTTATGCCTGTCAACCTCTGTAGGATTGTTTATGCCTGTCAACCTCTGTAGGGTTGTTTATGCCTGTCAACCTCTGTAGGGTTGTTTATGCCTGTCAACCTCTGTAGGTTGTTTATGCCTGTCAACCTCTGTAGGATTGTTTATGCCTGTCAACCTCTGTAGGGTTGTTTATGCCTGTCAACCTCTGTAGGGGTTGTTTATGCCTGTCAACCTCTGTAGGGCTGTTTATGCCTGTCAACCTCTGTAGTGCTGTTTATGCCTGTCAACTTCTGTCGTGCTGTTTATGCCTCTCAACCTCTGTAGTGCTGTTTATGCCTCTCAACCTCTGTAGTGCTGTTTATGCCTGTCACCTCTGTAATGCTGTTTATGCCTGTCAACCTCTGTAGGCTGTTTATGCCTGTCAACCTCTGTAGGGTTGTTTATGTCTGCCAACCTCTGTAGGGTTGTTTATGCCTGTCAACCTCTGTAGGCTGCTTATGCCTGTCAACCTCTGTAGGGCTGTTTATGCCTGTCAACCTCTGTAGGGTTTTATGCCTGTCAACCTCTGTAGGGTTGTTTATGCCTGTCAACCTCTGTAGGGTTGTTTATGCCTGTCAACCTCTGTAGGGTTGTTTATGCCTGTCAACCTCTGTAGGTTGTTTATGCCTGTCAACCTCTGTAGGGTTGTTTATGCCTGTCAACCTCTGTAGGGTTGTTTATGCCTGTCAACCTCTGTAGGGTTGTTAAGATAGGCATTAGTGGTATTGTTATTTCTAATGTTTAAGAGACTAACTACAGTGGTGTTGTGCTTGAGGGAAGGTGAAAGACACAATTTATGGTTCAATGTATTAAAAAGTTTATTAAAGTGGGTTTTATTACACTAAAACATAAATTGGGTCTTTCATTCACCTTTCAATGTTATCGTTCTCACTGACATTGACTTAGGGAGCTGTGTTGGTTGCATCATCGGGGGAGGGGGAGGGGGTAGCCATACATGGCCACGTATACCGGCTTCTTGTCCCCGATCTCGGTAATTACTGTATATATTGATGTTACTGTTAGTATGAACAACTCCACAGGAGCCTTGAGGAGGGTTCGAAGCTGTGGGCTGGGTGTTCCCAGACGCCCTCTAGTCCACTGTACCACCACACAGGAGCCTTGAGGAGGGTTCGAACATGTGGGCTGGGTGTTCCCAGACGCCCTCTAGTCCACTGTACCACCACACAGGAGCCTTGAGGAGGGTTCGAACCTGTGGGCTGGGTGTTCCCAGACGCCCTCTAGTCCACTGTACCACCACACAGGAGCCTTGAGGAGGGTTCGAACCTGTGGGCTGGGTGTTCCCAGACGCCGTCTAGTCCACTGTACCACCACACAGGAGCCTTGAGGAGGGTTCGAACCTGTGGGCTGGGTGTTCCCAGACGCCCTCTAGTACACTGTGCCACCACACAGGAGCCTTGAGGAGGGTTCGAACCTGTGGGCTGGGTGTTCCCAGACGCCCTCTAGTCCACTGTACCACCACACAGGAGCCTTGAGGAGGGTTCGAACCTGTGGGCTGGGTGTTCCCAGACGCCTTCTAGTACACTGTGCCACCACACAGGAGCCTCGAGGAGGGTTCGAACCTGTGGGCTGGGTGTTCCCAGACGCCCTCTAGTCCACTGTACCACCACACCATCAGGCTCTTGTGGAGTTGTTCATCTGATACATCACGTTATTGTGTTTAATGTTACTCTTTAAAATGTTTAATGTTAAACACTCTCTGTGTTTAATGTTAGTATTGTTACAATGTTTTCATCATATTTGTTGTACTAAGATGGCCGTTGTCTGGTTCAGTAGTTAATGGAGAAATAGTTAAACAAGTTTGTTTATAAAAGTTGATATGATTTATGGATCTCTTAAGGTTCAGGCTCTGATATTTACACTGTTATAATAATTATAATATAATCCACTGTGTCGGGGGACAGGCAGCCAGCGTGTATGTAGGTTGTATTCATTCACGTTAGGCTTATATCGTGGTTCACCCAGGGAGGAATTATTGACCCACCCAAGGAGGCAACCCCACAACACCCCCCCCCAGAAGGCAACCCCCCCCCCAATGAGGCAACCCCCCTCCCCCCAGGAGACAACCCCACAACTAGCTGACTAACTCCTGAGTACCTACTCACTGCTAGGTGAACAGGTGCATTAGGTGATAGAAAATGTGCTGAACCATATCTGTCCCACCCGGGACTCGAACCCGGAATTCTCGCTTGTGCGTCGAGAACGAACCCAACTCTACTACCGGAAGCCTAGATAGGCCTATAGAATCATGTATAGGCCTATCAACCTCTGGAGGGTTGCTGTAATGACCGAACAACCTATGGAGCGCTCTTAAAGCTACGATAGATAGTTACCATTAAGCAAATGTCTTACTTAATAATGTTTTTTAATTAAAACCATTAACAAAAAAACTGAAAATTTATTATAATATAAATTTATATCTAATCTGCTACCATTACATAAGTTACTGTGTATTTAATATTAAAACAGTTTTCGGGTATTATAATTCAGGATTAACATAATTTTCTTATATAACCTCTTTATATATATTAAATGCATTTACTTTAGTACTATTTATTTAAGCCTAATTAACTGTTTAAAGCTGGAGGTTAATTGTTGTATATAAATTTTTAAATAGCATAACAAGTAAGTGTATAAGGTATACCTCCCCTTGCTGATTATAATATATACTGTACACTTTATACACGAGAATACTCTGTATATACAACATGGTTAGCAAGGCTTAACAACCTCTGAAGGATTGCCAAGGTCTATCAACCTCTGGAGAGTTATTAAGGCTTATGAACCTCGGGAGGGTTATTAAGGGCACCACAATACAGACCAACCAGCAAGTATACTTTAATCTTGGACTCAAGTATACTCTCAGTTTACAACTCGTCTTATCTATCAATCCATTGTGTTTTGACGTATTAATGCTCTACGGCCAAAACCTGAAGTACTAAACACCACAGTGGTGTCGCTAAATTCACATGACGTCTCGTTTTCTATTGGCGGGTCCTCGGGTAGGTTAGGTTCCGGCAATTTATATTACATAATTTTAGAGACATTGAGTCAACTGGGGGAGGACAGGGTGAATATACAAAGAGTAACACAGTATATATTTTTGTGTATTTATCGTCATGTGGGAGATATGATTATGCAAATATTACTCATACAATTAAGATATATTGAATTAATAAAACGTGCACTAATGTTTTACTTGATTAATTCTGTTTTGTGTCTGGAGAGTTTTTCATGAGTAGGTTGGCCGTTTTTTTTTTTTTGGTTTTATAGTAAATCCTCAATTGTATATCAGGACCCTTTCCTCCTTTTTAAGAGCTGTCGAAAAGAAGTTCCTGTAAAATAGTCTAATTGGG
>WNGS01047554.1:0-15308 GCA_020271785.1 Procambarus virginalis | reverse complement strand
CTTACACAAGTTTCTAAAACCAGTTCTTATGTTGCCCAATCTAGCGTATGCCGCTGATGATATCCTTTTGATGTGGGCCTCTAGGGGCAGTTCGGTGTGATGTCAACCCCCAGATCTTTCTCTCTATTTGACTCTTGTAGGATTTCAGCTCCCCGAAGGTACCTTTTGTTTAGACTCCTGCTCCCTTCACATAATTTCATTACTTTACACTTACCTGAGTTAAACCGTAGTAGCCATTTTCTAGACCATTCCTTGCATTTGTCCAAGTCGTCCTGTAGTCTCGGAGTACCTTACATTTTACTCCTGCCGGTTTCTCCAACTTTTGTAACAGCCTCATATGGGGTACTGTGTCAAAGGCTTTCTAAATGTCTAAGAAAATGCAGACTGCCCACCCTTCTTCTTGCCGCCTGGTTATGGAATTCTTTTAAACCTGTGAGACACGATTTACCATTCCTGAAAGCTTGCTGGTGGTGTGTTACAAAGCTCCTTCTCTCCAAATGCTCCAGGAGTTTTTTTCCTCACAATCTTCTCCTTCACCTTGTATGGTATACAAATTACAGAAACTGGCCTGTAGTTCAGTGCCTGTTGCCTGTCACACTTTTTGTATATTAGGACTATATTAGCTGTCTTCCAGCTTTCCAATAGGTCTCCTGTTTCCAGTGACCTGGTATACACCAGAGAGAGTAGCACACTTAGTGTTTCTGCACCTTCTTTTAGTATCTACGGTTAGATTCTGTCAGGCCCAACAGCCTTTGTTACATTCAATTCCAACAGATTCCTTTTGACCTCATCACTGGTGAGATCAAATTCATGCAAAACTGCTTGATTTATTGTCCTCTCTCTCAGTACAGGGACTTCCCCTTGATCTCTTGTGAATACGTCCTGGAACCTTTTGTTATGTTCCACACACACCTCCTTGTCATTCTCTGTGTATCTGTTCTCCCCTTTTCTCTGTTTCATCACTTGTTCCTTCACTGCTGTTTTCCCTCTTTGTGTGGCTGTGGAGCAGCTTTGGTTTGGGATGTCAATTTCATACTGTCTCTGCTTCTCTCCTCACTCTGAGGTACTCATTCTGGGCCCTTTGGTCTCTCCCTGTTCTCTGGTGTTCAGTTATTTGGCTGTTACTCCACGTTCTTGTACTTAATTGCTTTACTACACTGCATGCCTGATTGAACCATGGATTCTTCTGTTGCTTTAAATTTGTCTCCTTTTGGGCCTTTTCTGTGTGTGTGTGTGTGTGTGTGTGTGTGTGTGTGTGTGTGTGTGTGAGTGTGTGTGTGTGTGTGTGTGTGTTGTGTGTGTGTGTGTGTGTGTGTGTGCGTGTGTGTGTGTGTGTGTGTGTGTGTGTGTGTGTGTGTGTGTGTGTGTGTGTGTGTGTGTGTGTGTGTGTGTGTGTGTGTGTGTGTACTCACCTAGTTGTACTCACCTAGTTGTGCTTGCGGGGGTTGAGCTCTGGCTCTTTGGTCCCGCCTCTCAACCGTCAATCAACAGGTGTACAGTTTCCTGAGCCTAATGGGCTCTATCATATCTACACTTGAAACTGTGTATGGAGTCAGCCTCCACCACATCGCTTCCTAATGCATTCCATTTGTCAACCACTCTGACACTAAAAAAGTTCTTTCTAATATCTCTGTGGCTCATTTGGGCACTCAGTTTCCACCTGTGTCCCCTAGTGCGTGTGCCCCTTGTGTTAAACAGCCTTTATCAACCCTGTCGATTCCCCTGAGAATCTTGAATGTGGTGATCATGTCCCCCCTAACTCTTCTGTCTTCCAACGAAGTGAGGTTTAATTCCTGCAGTCGCTCCTCGTAGCTCATACCTCTCAGCTCGGGTACTAGTCTGGTGGCAAACCTTTGAACCTTTTCCAGTTTAGTCTTATGCTTGACTAGATAGGGACTCCATGCTGGAGCCGCATACTCCAGGATTGGTCTGACATATGTGGTATATAATGTTCTGAAAGATTCCTTACACAAGTTTCTAAAGGCCGTTCTTATGTTAGCCAACCTGGCATATGCTGCTGATGTTATCCTCTTGATATGAGCTTCAGGGGACAGGTCTGGCGTGATATCAACCCCCAGGTCTTTCTCTCTCTCTGACTCTTGAAGTATTTCATCTCCCAAATGATACCTTGTATCTGGTCTCCTGCTTCCTACCCCTATCTTCATTACATTACACTTGCTTGGGTTAAACTCTAACAGCCATTTGTTCGACCATTCCTGCAGCTTGTCCTTTTCTTCTTGAAGTCTCAAGCTGTCCTCCTCTGTCTTAATCCTTCTCATAATTTTGGCGTCGTCAGCAAACATTGAGAGGAATGAGTCTATACCCTCTGGGAGATCATTTACGTATATCAGAAACAGGATAGGTCCAAGTACAGAGCCCTGTGGGACTCCACTGGTGACTTCACGCCAGTCTGAGGTCTCACCCTCACTGTAACTCTCTGCTTCCTATTGCTTAGGTACTCCCTTATCCACTGGAGCGCCCTACCTGTTACTCCTGCCTGTTTCTCCAGCTTATGCATCAACCTTTTATGGGGTACTGTGTCAAAGGCTTTCCGACAGTCCAAAAAAATGCAGTCCGTCCACCCTTCTCTTTCTTGCTTTCTTTCTTGTGTGTGTGTGTGTGTGTGTGTGTGTGTGTGTGTGTGTGTGTGTGTGTGTGTGTGTGTGTGTGTGTGGTGTGTGTGTGTGTGCGTGTACTCACCTATTTGTACTCACCTATTTGTGCTTGCGGTGGTTGAGCTTTGGCTCTTTGGTCCCGCCTCTCAACTGTCAATCAACTGGTGTACAGGTTCCTGAGCCTACTGGGCTCTATCATATCTACATTTGAAACTGTGTATGGAGTCAGCCTCCACCACATCACTGCCTAATGCATTCCATCAGTTAACTACTCTGACACTGAAAAAGTTCTTTCTAACGCCCCTGTGGCTCATGTGGGTACTCAGTTTCCACCTGTGTCCCCTTGTTCGCGTCCCACCAGTGTTGAATAGTTTATCCTTGTCTACCCGGTCGATTCTCCTGAGGATTTTGTAGGTTTTGATCATGTCTCCCCTTACTCTTCTGTCTTCCTGTGTCGTAAGGTGCATTGTCCTCAGCCTTTCCTCATAACTCATCCCTCTTTGTTTTGGGACTAGTCTAGTGGCATACCTCTGAACTTTTTCCAGCTTCGTCTTGTGCATGACAAGGTACGGGCTTCATGCTGAGGCTGCATACTCCAGGATTAGTCTTACATATGTGGTATACAGGATTCTGAATGATTCCTTACACAGGTTCCTGAACGCTGTTCTGGGTCACACACACACAGGGCCACACATGGCCCTGTGTGTGCACTCACCTTATTGTGCTTGCGAGGGTTGAGCTCTGGCTCTTTGGTCCCGCCTCTCAACCGTCAGTCAACAGGGGTGTTCGTCTCCCTCTGTTTTATCGAAATTTATTTTTATTTACCTAGATATAATTAAATAATTTTGTGCGGGTCTGGGTGAGAAACACATTTCCTTCACAACTTTCAGTTACATATTCTCCTCCCCCTCCCCTTTGCGTCTTTCAATTCTCCCTTCACATTCTCCCCTTCATCGTCTCCCCTTCATCTTCGCCCCTTCACCTTCTCCCTCTACACCTTCACCTTCTCCCTCTTCACCTTCACCTTCTCCCTTCACCTTCTCCCCTTCACCTTCTCCCTCTACACCTCCCCATTTCTCAGTAATTATAACTTTTATTTTTGGTTTTTATTTTAGTCACAAAACTTGGGTCAATAATTTACATTTCAAGTGTCCATGTACCTCCTGTGTATATATGGTACACAAGTGTCCATGTACCTCCTGTGTATATATTGTACACAAGTGTCCATGTACCTCCTGTGTACATATTGTACACAAGTGTCCATGTACCTCCTGTGTACATATTGTACACAAGTGTCCATGTACCTCCTGTGTATATATGGTACACAAGTGTCCATGTACCTCCTGTATATATGGTACACATGTACCTCCCGTATATATGGTACACAAGTGTCCATGTACCTCCTGTATATATGGTACACAAGTGTCCATGTACCTCCTGTATATATGGTACACAAGTGTCCATGTACCTCCTGTATATATGGTACACATGTACCTCCCGTATATATGGTACACAAGTGTCCATGTACCTCCTGTATATATGGTACACAAGTGTCCATGTACCTCCTGTATATATGGTACACAAGTGTCCATGTACCTCCTGTATATATCGTGCAAAAATTAATCATGAAAATATTTCTTATTTCATTCGTATTTCTTGTTCCATACTTCTGAGTTATGAGATATGTGTTAAGTTGTCTTAGAGTGGATGCGAGTAAAGACGACCTGAGCAACTCTCAGTACACAGTGTAGTGAACAATGTTTACTGTGATGATTAAACCATGTCATTACACATGGCCATGTTACCTTTATGTACCTGCTGTCTTGCTTCGCCCAGTGTGCAACACGTCATATTGCCTGCACGCTATTGACTCGTAGGTAATAATGCTCTATTTTGTCATGGCGTTCACTGAGAGTGTGGGAATATTTGCTTCTGAGGCCTTCTCTCTCTCCCTCTCTCTCTCCCTCTCTCTCTCTCCCTCTCTCTTTCCCTCTCTTTCCCTCCCTCCCCCNGGGAATAGATACGTGTTGGGTGCTAGTTGACCATTTGTCTAGATACACTACACTAGTTGCATTACCTCAGAAGGATTCTCGTACGGTTGCAGATGCGTTCTTGCGTAGGTTCGTTACTGTATTCGGACCTCCTAAAGTTTTAGTCTCTGACCGGGGTCAAGAATTCAATGGGAATATATTTAGAGAAGTTTGTAAGATTTTAGAGACAACTTCGGCTTTTACAACAGCCTACCACCCACAAGCAAACGGAATGACGGAACGGACTAATCGTTCAGTCAAGGATATGCTTGCAATCCTTGCTGAACATGACGCAAACACCTGGGATGAACACCTACCCTATGTTCAGTTAGCCTTGAATACTGCCATCCACCAATCAATTAACACCCAACCACTTCATTTGTTTACTGGTAATTCATGCAATTTCCCCTCAGGTCTGCTTAACAGACATAATGTTGCATACGGGGAGGACTATCCTTCAGAGGTCCTTGGAAAATGAGAAATGCATGGAATATTGCAGCTGAAGCGTCCAAGAAAGCACGGAACAGGTATGCTCATTTTTATGACAAGAAAGTGCGCCCTCTTGAGTTGAAGGAAGGAAGCCTCGTATTGAGAGTGAATGAGGCTGCGCCCGCCAATCAGAGCAGGAAACTAGCTCCGAGGTGGCGAGGGCCGTATAGAGTAATTAAAAGGGCGGGGCCGGTGAATCTTGTTATAAAAGGAGTATTCGAGGACCAGGTGGAAAGGACAATTCATGTTAATAAATTGAAACAATATCATGCTAGAGAGGAATTAGAACTGCCTTCAGCGGGTCTAGTTCCTGACTCAGCAGTGCTGACTCATGGCTTCACCGACGAGTCAGGGGATGAGGAGGATGACCCTCTGTCATCGCTCATCAGTAGTCAGGTGCAGTCTCGCCACCCTATGGTGACGAGATCTCGCGCTGTACAGTAAAGTAACTTCCTTGGTTAGTATAATTTAGTATTCATTAGATTTTCCTGTAATGGCAATGAGGTGAACTATTACTATACTTAACTCGGGTAGCAACTTTTACCGTGCTCTGGGGTTCCACTTCCACCAAACCCAGAGTATATCTATGCTTCCGCTGTGTTGTGTCTGTCTGTTCCCAGGTCTGATTGGTACACCGACCCAGTTGTTCCAGCCACACGTGAACCCTTGTCTGTAAAGACAGAGGGGGGAGGCACGTTACACAAAGCCCTCCCCCCACCAGACCCAGTAACCCATACATCAGTTACTTTGGGGATGAGTGACTATCCAAGAGTCACCCGGCCGACGCCTCACGTCACTATACGAGGTTGTCAGGGCCAGCAAGCTGTCCACATTTAGCAGTCACCGGAGGTGCCATACAACGCCAGGGTAGCTGTCTCGAGATCACCACTACCCACCTGCTGCGTCATCAAGACTGCAGTCATTCCAGCAGTGTTGGAGGAGAGGTCAAGAAACTGGAAAGCAAGTAGCAGTACTCAAGAGTTTCGCCGGAAGATTAATGATTACGTCATCTAAAGCAACAGGAACGCGGAACTAAGGCGGTCACAGGTGGAAGGCACGGTTTCCCTACAGAGTTCCGGGACTCGCCAATAGAAGGTCGCAAAATTGCCTCCTTTGGCCTAAAGTCGGCGGTACGAGGGTATACACAGTTGGTGTTTACGGCCTAGTAACCTGGTGATATCAAGAAACGCCTGAGATGTCGTGAGCAATGATGGAAGACGAGATTCACCTGTTCTGCAAACAAGCAAACCCGCCTCTACGACCCTTGACACCACTCCTGTTACGAGACACCGTTGGTACATCCAGTCCTGCTCTGCTGTGGTCATCTGCGACGTCAAGTTTAACATCAAGACTGCCGTGTGAACTGTGATTGATATGAAGGCGTGTGGACTGTCGGGAGCAAGATCAATGGCCGAAGTAACAGTATTCTACAGCTGTCACTTGGCACTCAGCTCTACTACACTCTGTCGTCAGTAAAAAAGTACCGGATTGGAGTACAAGAGGACCAGGTATTGATGTCTACACATGGAAAGAAGCAAGATCGACATCGTCATCGACTACATTCAGCGTCTATCAGCATCGATTTTTTTTTTTCAATTACTCAATATGAACAATTGATACAAACAACAAAGTTGGCTCTGAACATCTGTGTAAAGAATATCTGAGCATTTTTTTTTATAAATGTTGAAAAACAGATTTAAAATAATTATTCTGGTATAATGAGATATGATAACTTTACTCTATAAATTGGTCAGTAAGTAAAATCGAAGCCCCTGTGTAATTGTCTAAGCCCAGAACAAACGGTTATGGAAAATTATGTAGTGTTTTTTTTTCAGAATGTTTGAACACAGGAGAGGCGGACCAATATAAACATTGACACTTATAGTGAGTGCGAACACTTAGCTGTACAGTCAGCTGAAACCTGTGATATAGTTATAGGATTTTTTTTTTATATTTTAGATACATGTAATAAAAATTAGGTGTGTTCCTTAGCATGTCAAGGTTGACATTGATTGGGGAGTGGATAGTACACGGATGTGAACTTGATAGTTCAGTAGTACGCTCCCGGATGACTGAAAGTTCAGTCTGAAGATATAACTTTTATGCTTTGGTTGAAGAAGAACCAAGAGATTTTAATAGCTAGTAGTTGCTGTTAGAGTAGGGACATGTTATTTAGCTATGTCAGTAAGGGTAGGATGTATGTTTCCTGATGTTGGAGGATTGCTGTCAGTTGACAGCTGAGAAATTTTATGAATTTGAACATGTTTATTATGATGATGTTGGACACTCTAATGATTGTCAAAATTCTTGTTTAGTTAGGTTAGCTTTTGTTTGTGGCAATGAGTTAAATTGTGGGTTTGGATACTAAACCTCGTTAGTTTTAACAAATTAACAAGGTTTACTAAGTGCTTGTGCGGGGGGGGTTGTAACAATCGAGGCTTGTTGTAAAAATTATCCAGAATGGTTATCTACACAAGGGAGAATGGGAAGCTGGACCCGCGTGGGAGCATCCCCCAGGGACTTAGCGGTGGAAATAACCACCTTTGTTCCCAAGCTTCATAATGAATCTTTCTACAGTATTCACTTACTTAGAGAAATTAACCTTCAGTCATTTTGCATTCAAATTGCATTGTATAGTACTACTGTTCATAATATCAAGAGTATTCTCATTATTAGAAGGAGTTTAAGTCACCATCAGTGACGTCACAAGCAAGAACTAGGCTGTGAGGCGGAGTGACCGGAGGTCACAGGTCACCAGAGTTGACATGTCCTCTATTTCTCAGAGGTCAAATAGCTATTTTGTAATTGGGAATAGCTCTTCCTTAAGATGTTTGTGTAATTTAACTTCAGTACAATAAATCAATCAATCCGGATAATTCAGTACGACAGAGGTTAATTGTTATAACTTAAGCCTGGCAAAGTAACTTAGATACTAGCGGAAGAATACAGATCTAGGCCTCTGGGTAGAGGAGCAGAGAGGACGATCAGTGTGGGAGCCGGATCAACTGGGGGAGGTCACCATCTCACCTCCCATAAGACCAGCACTCTACCCAAGCGGGTCAACAGAGAAGGTAGAGTTGCTTTGTGAGGAATTGTAGGAATAGTCCACTCATTGCCGTTAAATTTATAGTCAGGGCATATTCAGTTAGGGCGTGTTCAAGTAGGGAGTGTACAATTATTTAGATTTTGCTTAATTTTTAATAAATTAATTAGCTTAATGTGTATTTTTATTATTTCCATTTTCTTTTGTATTAATGGTCCTTGTCACGTGGTCCCCACGTGGTCGAGTTGAGGTGGACGCCTATGCTCCTCGAATCTGAGTATATCATTCACATCCAATCAGGATTATCATCCCTGTTGATTTTAATTAACTACACACGTAAGATCCAGGGTTTATTTGTACTAGTGGGGAACCAAGCCCCAAGGTTGATTGTTTAGCGTGGTCGATCCAGACCTCGATCATTGCTCATTTTGGTTACTGATCTGGTGGTGGCGGCGGAAAGGAGATCCTAGAACTTTGCTAGAAGTCTATTTTCACGTCATACGGGTTGTAGAATCTCAAGTCGGTAAATCATCTTGAGACCACGTGGCGTGGAGTCGGCTCGAGTAAAAGTCGTGGGGTCCCCTGGTTAAGACCCAAAGTAAAGAATACGGGTAAAGAGAGAAAAGGGGGTAGAAGTAGAGAGAACCCGTCCCGTGTTACAAGGGGTTGAGCTCTGGCTCTTTGGTCCCGTCTCTCAACTGTCAATCAACTGGTGTACAGGTTCCTGAGCCTATTGAGCTCTATCATTGTGGGGATTTTCTTTTTTTGCTTTCACGATTGCAATGCGTACGTCGCCAATGTACATGTGGCAGACGCTTCACAAAACTGTCGGAATTAGAAGAATAGAAAATACGAAAGCAACCGGAGAGCGCCTGGGAGCAAGGTCGAGTTAGAGTCCTTGAGGGTCTCTTCTCAGACTAGCCTCACCTGGTCCTGCTCCACGTTGATCGTTGGAATCTCCTCAATGATTTAACACTTTAAGGGACTCCCAGGGTCCTCATCACATTTATAGATGTGTGAATAATAGGCAACTCGGTGTTGAAGACACTTTGAGCTGAAGGCTTGAGCAGTATTGGCAGTATTCAGAAGTGGTTCAACGGAAACACTGCATAAAGCTTAACAGTAATTTATTTACTAATTTAACCACTAATGTAAAGGCTGCTTGATTTACTTTAGATTGGTGTCAGAAAGGCTATGGTTGCATTAGCGAGACTCTTGACGTCTGGCTAATCGACTCGTATCCACTCGTGGAGAAACACCTAACATAACACAGTTGACAGCTGATCATTAACACGGCAACCTAACTGCCAGTATGCAAAGGGATCACAAGAGTTCCAACCGGATACTCGGTAATGATGATATGCAATAACTCACAAATACACTGTCAATGGGACAGGCAATAACATGCACAATAATAATGTCACACAATAACCAAATGTGTGGTGTATGTGATGCTCACATTCACAGACGAGTGTAATGTCGTGATACCACACAGATAACCACGCATACACCGTCAATTCACCTGTAACCTGTGACAGGTATGAGAAGGTGAGAACTGTGGTTGATACCTCAGATCAACACAGACACAATAAAACAATGACCAGATCTTGTACTTATAGATAAGGTACCTTTCCTTACTCACTCACTCACTCGCTCAGACACATTTATGCAAGAACTCGTAGGTGGCCTGACAGCTGGTTTCGCTCGTGGACACGGAGGGTACTCGCAGTAGGGCGTACTGTATGTCTACAGACACACGCACATACTCTTGGCACTGGCGGTGAGTAAGGGTGGCGACGTCACGTGGTACAGTGAGGGCGGCGGTGGCGGCGGCGGGCTACACGCTCGGGACAGAGTGGCGGCTGTCGGTGGCTGTGGTACCAGGTGGTACACTGTGGTATTGTCACACACAGGTTACTTATTCGGCGGCACTGCCTTAGTTCACTCTAGGTCACTCACAACGATCTTTGTCACCAGGGGTTACCTGATACCAGTCTGTTTCGCTCTGGTGATTTTGTCACTATAGGCTTCTGAACAATATATTCACAACCGTGATTCTGGGCGAGTGTGGGTATATTGAAAAGATACTGAGTTAACTTGATGGTGAGGAATGGACAGTGTTCAGTCTATTGGCCAGTAGACAGAACATGACACGTCCTCTGTGTAAGGGCTCCCTCACGTGAATGCTTTTTCCTGAGGCTCAGAGCATCTTGTGGGGCACACACAAGGGAGTTACAGTTTGACCAATAGCATAGCAGCAAATGAGCGGGAACCAATCATAATGACCGTTCGATGATCAGTAGGAGAGGTGACGTCATGAACACGTCACGACCACGTCATAGCTGTTATTCTCCATCGCGCCGGTTGACCCCAGAGGTCAGACGGTGGCTGGAGTCTCCCCTCTGTCTCTCACGCTGGCCCCAGCCAATGTACTCACTGAACTTTGGTGGCAAGTATGCTTAACTTCCCTGTATCTACTTCCTGCCTGGACATATGGCGGCCTCCATATCATGAAAGTGTTCCTGGTTAAGTAGGCTTGTGCACAAGATCGGTGCACTGTGCACTGCAATGAGCCATTCTAGTCAGCTGTGGGAGAATCTTGAGAGAGACACTCTCACACTCATATCTACACTTAAAACTGTGTATGGAGTCAGCCTCCATCACGTCACTGCCTAATGCAATCCATTTGTCAACCACTCTGACACTAAAAAAAATCTTTCTAATATCTCTGTGGCTCATTTGGGCACTCAATTTCCACCTGTGTCCCCTAGTGTGTGTGCCCCTTGTGTTAAATAGCCTGTCTTTATCTACTCTGTCAATTCCTCTGAGAATCTTGTACGTGGTAATCATATCCCCCCTAACTCTTCTGTCTTCCAACGAAGTGAGGTTTAATTCCTGCAGTCGCTCCTCGTAGCTCATACCTCTCAGCTCGGGTACTAGTCTGGTGGCAAACCTTTGAACCTTTTCCAGTTTAGTCTTATGCTTGACTAGATATGGACTCCATGCTGGGGCTGTATACTCCAGGATTGGTCTGACATAGGTGGTATACAAAGTTCTGAATGATTCCTTGCACAAGTGTCTAAATGCCGTTCTTATGTTAGCCAACCTTGCATATGCTGCTGATGTTATCCTCTTGATATGGGCTTCAGGGGACAGGTCTGGCGTGATATGAACCCCCAGGTCTTTCTCTCTCTCTGACTCTTGAAGAATTTCATCTCCCAAATGATACCTTCTAACTGGTCTCCTGCTCCCTACACCTATCTTCATTACATTACATTTGCTTGGGTTAAACTCAAACAACCATTTGTTCGACCATTCCTTTAGTTTATCTAGGTCTTCTTGACGCCTCAAGCAGTCCTCCTCTGTCTTAATCATTTTCATAATTTTGGCATCGTCAGCAAACATTTAGAGGAATGAGTCTATACCATCCGGGAGATCGTTTACGTATATCAGAAACAGGATAGGACCGAGTACAGAGCCCTGTGGGACTCCACTGGTGACGTCACGCCAATCTGAGGTGTGTCCCCTCATGTAACTCTTTGCTTCCTATTGCTTAGGTATTCCCTTATCCACTGGAGAACTTTACCAGTTACTCCTGCTTATCTCTCCAGCTTATGTACCAGCCTCTTATTGGGGACTGTGTCAAAGCTTTCCGACAGTCCAAAAAAATGCAGTCCGCCCAGCCTTCTCGTTCTTGTTTAATCTTTGTCACCTGATTGTAGAATTCTATTAAGCCTGTAAGGCAAGATTTACCCTCCCTGAACCTATGTTGGCGATTTGTCACGAAGTCCCTTCTCTCCAGATGTGTTACTAGATTTTTTCTCACGATCTTCTCCATCACTTTGCATGGTATATAAGTTAAGGACACTGGCCTGTAGTTCAGTGCATCTTGTCTGTCACCCTTTTTGTATATTGGGACCACTTTAGCCGCCTTCCATATTTCTGGTAGGTCTCTCATCTCCAATGACCTACTATACACTATGGAGAGAGGCAAGCAGAGTGTCTCTGCACACTCTTTCAATACCCATGGTGAGATCACATCTGGACCAACAGCCTTTCTCACATCCAGACCCAACAGGTGTCTTTTGACCTCATCTCTCGTAATTTCGAACTCGTCCAAGGCCGCCTGGTTTACTGCTCCCTCTCCTAGCGCAGTGACCTCATCATGTTCTATTGTGAAGACCTCCTGGAACCTCTTGTTGAGTTCCACACACACACCTCTTTGTTATTCTCTGTATACCTGTCCTCGCCTGTTCTAAGTTTCATTACCTGTTATTTCACTGTTGGTTTCCTCCTGATGTGACTGTGGAGTAGCTTTGGATCAGTCTTGGCTTTGCTTGCTATATCATTTTCATAATTTTTCTCTTCTTTCCTTCTCACACTAACATACTCATTCGACTCATTCCTGGTTCTCTGGTGTTCTCTGGTCTACTCTCTCTGCTTTCTGGTGTTCTGTTATTTCGGAAGTTCCTCCACGCCCTTTTGTTCAGTTCCTTTGCTTCCATACATGCCCGTTAAACCATGGATTCTTCTTTTGCTACTCGGATTTTTCCCTTTGGGCCGGGACAAACCTGTTTACTGCCTCCTGACACTTTTGGGTGACATAGTCCATCATGTCTTGTACAGACTTAGCTCTGAGGTCTGTGTCCCATCTTATATCCCTTAGGAAACTTCTCATCCCCTCATAATTCGGTACGCCAGCCTTTTGTTTTCCAGTTCTTTTTTGGGGGAGATAAGTCCTAGCTTAACCAAGTGCTCAAATATCAGTACACTGTGATCACTCATTCCAAAGGGGGCTTCCATCTTAACTTCCCTTATATCCCACTCACTGAGGGTAAATATCAGATCAAGCATAGCAGGTTCATCCTCGCCTCTCATTCTTGTTGGTCCCTTGATGTGTTGACTTTGAAAGTTTCTTGTTGCCACGTCCAGCAGCTTAGCTCTCCATGTATCTGGTCATCCATGCGGGTTTCTGTTCTCCCAATGTATCTTCCCGTGGTTGAAGTCCCCCGTGATTAGTAGTCCAGATCCATTCCTACCAGCGAGAGACGCTGCTCTCTCTATTATGTTAATGGGGGCCATGTTGTTTCCATCATATTCCTGACTGGGTCGTCTGTCATTTGGTGATGGGTTACATATGACTGGGACTATAATTTTTTGTCCTCAAGTTGTCCTCACTGTGTATTCACTTAGTTGTATTTATTTTACGGGGGTTGAGCTTTGCTCTTTCGGCCCGCCTCTCAACTGTCAATCAACTGTTTACTAACTACTTTTTTTTTTCACACCACACACACACACCCAGGAACCAGCCCGTGACAGCTGACTAACTCCCAGGTACCTATTTACTGCTAGGTAACAGGGGCATTCAGGGTGAAAGAAACTTTGCCCATTTGTTTCTGCCGGGTGCGGGAATCGAACCCGCGCCACAGAATTACAAGTCCTGCGTGCAATCCACCAGGCTACCTGACTACCTGTGTGTGTGGTGTGTACTCACCTAGTTGTACTCACCTAGTTGTGCTTGCGGGGGTTGAGCTCTGGCTCTTTGGTCCCGCCTCTCAAACGTCAATCAACAGGTGTACAGTTTCCTGAGCCTAATGGGCTCTATCATATCTACACTTGAAACTGTGTATGGAGTCAGCCTCCACCACATCGCTTCCTGAATGCATTCCATTTGTCAACCAACCACTCTGACACTAAAAAAGTTCTTTCTAATATCTCTGTGGCTCATTTGGGCACTCAGTTTCCACCTGTGTCCCCTAGTGCGTGTGCCCCTTGTGTTAAACAGCCTATCTTTATCAACCCTGTCGATTTCCCCTGAGAATCTTGAATGTGGTGATCATGTCCCCCCCTAACTCTTCTGTCTTCCAACGAAGTGAGGTTTAATTCCTGCAGTCCTGTGTGTGTGTGTGTGTGTGTTGTGTGTGTGTGTGTGTGTGTGTGTGTGGTGGTGTGTGTGTGGTGTGTGTGTGTGTGTTGTACTCACCTAGTTGTACTCGCCTAGTTGTGCTTGCGGGGGTTTGAGCTCTGGCTCTTTGGTCCCGCCTCTCAACCGTCAATCAACAGGTGTTCAGGTTCCTGAGCCTATTGGGCTCTATCATATCTACACTTGAAACTGTGTATTGAGTCAGCCTCCACCACCTGTGTGTGTGTGTGTTGTGTGTGTGTGTGTGTGTGTGTGTGTGTGTGTGTGTGTGTGTTTACTATTTGTATCTCTTGATTCGAGCTATTAGCTCTTGGACCCCTGCCTCTCTAACCAATTATTTGCCTCTATTATGTCTACTACAGTTATTTCTCATACACATGCGCACACACACATACACACACATCCCCAGGAACCAACTGTCTAACTCCCAGGTACCTATTAACTGCTAGGTAAAGCAGGTGCACCAGGGTGAAACCTCTGCACATTTGTTTTTCTGCCTTTGCCGGCGATCGAACCCGAGCCCTTAGGACTACGACCCTAGAGCGCTGTCCACTCAGCCACGAGGCCCCGGTAAGTACTCACCTAGTTATGCTTGCGGGGGCTGAGGCTTTGGCTCTTTGGTCCCGCCTCTCAACGTGTCAATCAACAGGTGTACAGATTCCTGAGCCTACTGGGCTCTACATTTAAAACTGTGTATGGAGTCAGCCTCCACCACATCACTGCCTAATGCATTCCACCTGTTAACTACTCTGACACTGAAAAAGTTCTCTTTCTAACGTCCCTTGTGGCTCATTTGGGTACTCACATTTCCAACTGTGTCCCACTTGTTCGCGTGCACCAGTGTTGAATAGGTTTATCCTTGTCTAACCCTGTCAATTTCCCTGAGGATTTTGTAGGTAGTGATGATGTCTCCCCTTACTCTTCTGTCTTCCAGTGTCGTAAGGTGCATTTCCCGCATCCTTCCTCGTAATTCATGCCTCTTAGTTCTGGGACTAGTCTAGTGGCATACCTTTGAACTTTTCGTCTTGTGCTTGACAAGGTACGGGCTCCATGCTGGGGCCGCCATACTCCAGGATTGTCCTTACATATGTGGTGTACAAGATTATGAATAATTCCTTACCAGGTTCCTGAACGCTGTTCTGATGTTAGCCAGCCTCGCGTATGCCGCAGACGTTATTCTTTTTATGTGGGCTTCAGGAGACAGGTTT
>WNGS01047552.1:0-10000 GCA_020271785.1 Procambarus virginalis | reverse complement strand
CTATATGCAACTGAAAACTCACACCCGAGAAGTGACTCGAACCCATACTGCCAAGAGCAACGCAACGGGTATGTACAGGGACGCCTTAATCCGCTTGACCATCACGACCGGACAAAGGAAGTGATAGCCGAAGCTATTTGAACCACTTCCGCACCGGCACTCGGATGGTAATCTTGGGCATAGCATTTTATCAAATCACCTCATTTTTTGGGCCAACACTTGAGGAACACAAATGCGAACAAGCCTGAATAGTCCCCAGGACTATATGCAACTGAAAACTCACACCCCATAAGTGTCTCGAACACATACTGCCAGCAGCAACGCAACTGGTATGTACAGAGACGCCTTAATCCGCTTGACCATCACGACCGGACAAAAGGAAGTGATAGCCGAAGCTATTTCAACCACTTCCGCGCCGACACTCGGATGGTAATCTTGGGCATAGCATTTTATTAAATCACCTCATTTTTGGGGGCAACACGTGAGGAACACAAATGCGAACAAGCCGGAATGGTCCCCAGGACTATATGCAACTGAAAACTCACACCCCAGAAGTGACTCGAACTCATACTGCCAGGAGCAACGCAACTGGTATGTACAGGGACGCTTTAATCACGCTTGACCATCACGACTGGACAAAAGAAAGTGATAGCCGAAGCTATTTGAACCACTTCCCCGCCGGCACTCGGTCGTGATGGTCAAGCGGATTATGTCGTCCCTGTACATATCAGTTGCGTTGCTCCTGGCAGTATGGGTTCGAGTCACTTCTGGGGTGTGAGTTTTCAGTTGCATATAGTCCTACGGACCATTCAGGCTTGTTTGCATTTGTGCGAACAAGCCTGATTTTCAGATTATCGTCACAATATATATATATATATATATATATATATATATATATATATATATATATATATATATATATATATATATATATATATATATATATATATATAGGGGTACCACCTCTGGTGCAATTGCAGGGACCCACATCCTCGAAGAAGAAAACAAAGAGCATTCAGAGAACATCTTGTGGATTCTCACCGAATACTTAATTCTTTTCTTCTCCTACCACCCCTATTATTTTTTGTATGTTTTGTTTTATTTATTGCAATGCTACAGTTTACAGAGAACACACACACACACACACACACACAAATATATAACAATTAAACAATCAGCGTTCAAAGACCTCGTCCAGCTCCTCGGAGGTTGGGTGCGTACCCAGGATACAGCACGCATTTCCCTCTGCACTGCGACACTGAGGCGCTGGAACAGGAAACTGGCTGCTTGTGGGTCTCTAGTTTTCCCAATGAGTTCCTCACCAACCTCCTTTAAAAACTTGAGTGCACATTTACCCCAGGCGCCCAGAGTCTCTGAGCCTATCGGCACGAACCTGTAACAACGTTCTAGGTCTCTGTACTTGTGGATTTTCTGGGTCTCCCTGAAGGAGATATATATATATATATATATATATATATATATATATATATATATATATATATATATATATATATATATATATATATATATATATATATATATATATATATATATATATATTGTGACGATAATCTCTTTCAAGAGAGATTGAGCCTGCTCTTCCCTTCAGTAGTCACGTCTAATGCTACATTCAAGATACGATCAGCAGTAGTAAAACGTTTGTCAAGGCAGCCACACGCACCTGCATACCCCCTGCACCCCCACTCTTCACCGCCGGCTCGTCGCCTGTACTTCAATTAGCCAACTACCAGTGTCGGCCTGCCTGCATTCTGATTGGCTGGTCGAGACCACACCACTCCAGCCCTGCACCACTCACGCACCTCGCCGAGTCAACGTCTAGGTCGCGCCAAGAGACTTTCCTCAGAATATTCTCGTGCTCGAGGCTGTGAACATCTAATTGATATACCTCGTGTATCAAGTAGAGGTTTTTAGCTTGCGCTAATATTCCCAGCACCATTTATATTACTTGTATTATATTTTTGTACTATTGTTAACGTAAACCGTCACTTATTCATTTTTATGTTACAGTTTTTTCACTTGTTATATTTGCGCTTTGCCTAGCCAAGGAATTGTCTTTATTTAAATTTGTTTTCTAGAGTAATTAAAATTTCATTGTTTATACTTTGTGTTTTGTGTCTTCCTCTACCTTACCACAGACAATCAGGCAAGCAGTCTCTTTTTTTTTTACTGTATTGTGACCAGGCATTGACATCTGCCATTGGAGGACTGCCGAACACCATACTCCAACACTTTACCGTCTCATATACTTGGGGGCCTGTCCAAGGAGCTTCACTCAGGTATTGGTAATTTGTGGTAAGCGTACTTGGCTTTAATTCCCTTGCTTTCACTATTTTCAATAATCAATTTTCTTATTCATATGGCGCTGTGTGTATTGTGCATTCCGGGAGTAGCATACGGTGAGTGTGGAACAACTTTGGATTACGTGGTGACTGTAGGCCTCAGTCATACTCTTAATTGGTCGTCTCTCCCTCCGTGTTATTACCCGTGTTTACCACCTTTTGTCCCTAGGATATTTCTCATATTTTCGGCAGATCATCATATTGGTATCCTGGTACTGTGGTCTGTCTCCGTGTCAATAGCACCTAATTTCTGCAATCCGACTCTAGGAGGACAAAGAGGGCCATAGTTCCTCTAGCACGGACTTTATTGACGAGTTGGTACCTCGCCAATAGTTCTCGTCACCAGTTGACACTCGCACCCCTACACGTCGGTCAGAAATGATGATATTTACTTAGGTAGGGAATTAGCTTTCTTTTTTCAGAGCACAAAGTTCGCTAATTCTGTAAGTATCATATTTCATTTCAGTGGGAAAAACTTGCTTATGTTCTATAGAGACTCGGCAAGGTATGCCTACATTCTTGGACTACCTAATTCACTTTTGGAACCATTCAATGTTTCATTTGTTTTAAAAATTCAGTTTCACTAATTAGTTGGATTTTCTTGCCCTTATCCTCCCACAGTGAGTACCGGGTACAAGATTTCCTGCGATCTTAATCATTTACCATCTTCAATTAACTTTAATTGTTAAAGATTCCACAGGATAGGTACCAGTTGCCACGTTGTCCTGTTTCTGACATTCACCATATCACCACAGTATAGTTCGTGTCACCTTTATTTCCTATATTTTCACCATGTTTCGTATCCAAGCTTTCCGGTCAGATCAAGCAGATGAAATAGGGAACTTAAGTCATGCCAAGAGGATCGAATTAATAACTCTTGCACATGAGTATCACCTAGATGTTCCCCATGGAGCCAACAAGCATGAAATACATAACATACTCTTTGATCACTTTTTAGATGAAGGGATTATAGACTCTGACACTCACGAACATTACACTATTTCAGATAAACATGATCTGACGGCAATGAAACTCAAAATCGAGCTCGCAAAGCTCGAGAAGGAGCAACAGCAAGCAGCCCTACAGCAACAGCAAGCAGCCCTACAGCAACAAAAGGAAGCCGCTGCAATCAGGGAGCGAGAGGGTGGCTCTCAAGAAGGAAGAGGCCCTCCTACTCCAAGGACAGAATGAACGTGAGTTGGCCGTATTCAACGAGCGTGAGCGAGTACAGCTTGAAGCAAAACATCGTCACCTGGAGATGCAACGCGAGCATGAAAAACATCAAGCGGATCTGGCTCTCGAATGTCATGAAAAAGAACTCACGTTGGAAACTTCACACCAAGCTCAACGCGAGCAAGCTACAGCCAGTCTTCCTCCAAGTTTCAATGTCTCCCATGCAAGTAAGTTAATGCCACCGTTCGTAGAGTCAGAGATTGACGTCTTTTTTACAACCTTTGAGACCCTTGCTAATCAACTTAGTTGGCCTACCGACCAATGGGGTTTCCCTTCTCAGAGTACATCTTACAGGTAGAGCAGCAGTCACACTGAGTACTTTGGCGTCTGAGAATGACTACCCGACCCTGAAGCAAGCAGTGTTGGACGCCTACCTTCTCTCCACCGAAAGCTACCGACGAAAATTCCGTGATTACATAAAGGCAAGTACCACCACCTTTTTAGAATTTGCCAACACCAAACGGAGATATTTTATGAAATGGCTGGAGGCCGCACATGTCTCTACTTTTACAGAACTCGTCAACCTCATGCTAGTTGAAGAATTCTTAAGGCGTTGTCACGGGGGGTGGGCCGGGGCTCTGCTAGCACTCGGCTGCTAGGGGCTCAAAAGGCAGAATACTCAGCCCCTCCGACTCCCGGGATTCACCAGGGTCTCCTTGGTCCCACAGGAGAGGACCAGCAAGGCCCACCTCCGCAGGTCTTTTCTTCCACCACTGAAGGGGTGCCACTGATTCACCCTGGAAGCCCTTCAGTCAACCACGGGGAAACTGCTATCAGCAATTCCGGCCTAGACCCATGGAGGAGTGAAGGAAGACTCGGGCTTACCTTATAACAACGACCTCCCTGAGTATTGCCTGCCAGACAAAAAGGTTGCAGGAACTCCTTTCCCGCCTGTCTTCTATATCTTCTTCTCAACAAGGTCGCCAGCTGGGTTATTATATCTGCACCCCAGCAATGCAGTTCAGTGGGTGTATTATATATTGTTTGTTGCCAGTGTTGCTACTCCCAAGATCTACTATTGGACTGTCGGCCCAGGGTACTCTCCCTTGAAGGTCCGTGTGGCTTTATCTCTCTCTAGCCACCACGTTGCTAGTTGTCACCATCCAGGCACTAGTACTGATCGGATGGCTAAGGGTGCACCTTTATATCAGTCTGTGCTGTTTACCACTCTTCAGGCAATAAGAACTTCCATAGGGAACGTGGTGTTCCCTAGGTGGTATTGTGATAACCTTCGTGTATGCTCATATAGAAATATAATAATGGAGGCACACTTAAACACAATAATAAAATGTGTGAATTTACTGACACAAATTACATGATCACACATATGATTACAAGTGATACAAGAAAATGAAAATAATAATAATAAATCTGGAGAACGTCAGCAACTCTTCTTTCACGTCCTCTAGACTCCTTCAACTGGGCAGAAAGACAGGAGTCACACACTCTCACAGGAGGGCCTCTTCACCACGTCGGCACCTCTTCTTCACTGTCCTGCCGTCCACACACACACTGTCCTCTCTGACAGTCCTGGACATAAGCTGCCCTGCAGCCTATTCTACTACTAAAGTATTAATGTCCTATTTCCACATACATAAGTGAATATGGTGGCCTATCTAGCCTACTCACACAAAGGGGAAATGGGAGGGAAAATGATCTACCTTAGCATTCCTGGCTCACGACGCCTGTCCCTTGATGGTGTGAAGGTCCCACGCTTCCTGAGTCGATCCTTGGCGATCCAGGAACGTTCCACAGGTCCTCAGGTGTCGTGAAGCCTTCTCGTCAGCCCCGTTCCAATCCCTGAGATTCAGCTATCCCAATCCTGGTTCACCATTGGGCGCTGAGCTAATCGCTATATTCACACACTCATCCCTTCCACAAGGCGTTGCTCCTCGTCCTAGGAACGGTGTCGTCCCTCCAACACCCTCAGTGGATGTGACCCGGTCACAGCTATGCCTGCCCGCCACACTTTTCCAGACCCTCAAGCATCGAGCAGCGCCAACCAGCGTCGTCGCCGAATATTTTCCAAGTTTGGCACTTCCCTGCTCAATCAACTTGGTTCCTTTTTGCTTCCCAGAAGCGCGGGGTCTCCAATATCTAAGGTGGGCTGCGATGGCTAGCTCTAATCCACTGAGAATGGCCTGTAGAGCCTCCAATCCTTGAGAGCTGACCGAGATGCGTCCTACCACCTCCACTGTCAGGTCAACTCTGACGTTGGCGCCCTCCGGGGCACTCGGTGACGTCACGGCGGGATCTGATTGGTCGCCCGTGACCCGAGCCACCCAATCCGCACACGGCTAGCATTTTCTACACCACGGCGGATCTGCAGGTAGGGGCTACTATTTCATTTGTATCCGGGCGCCTCTTTCCCTTTACCTACAGACTTATAATGTAACTTTCTCCCTTAACTGGTGGCCACCTGGTCGCCACACATACCAACAGACTTCCCTGTACCTCAGAGAAACAGTAGGGAGAGTCGATATGACTCTTAAAGCAGGCAAACGAAAGAGATAGGAGAGGGCACCGTAACATACCCCTCCCCTTAAAATAAGAGTCATATCGGTTAGTAAATCCGGGAGAGGACATCTGGTACCACATTCTCCCTTCCTTTAAAGTGCCTGATTTCTAGCCAATACTCTTGTAACAGTAGGGCCCATCTTGTCAGCCTTTGGTTCGTGTTCTTCATCCTGTGCACGAACGTCAAGGGGTTATGATCGGTGAACACTTGCACCGGTCTAGTACCTCCACCGACATAGACGTCGAAATGCTTCAGTGCCAGGATCAGGGCTAAGGCTTCCTTTTCCACTGTATTATAAGCCCTCTGGTACTTTTCGAATTTCTTCGAGTAGAATGCTACTGGACGGTGAACTCCGTCCTTCTCTTGAGCTAACATGGCTCCAATCCCAACGTCACTAGCGTCGACGTACAAGATAAAGTTTGACTCGAAGCCGGGCGAAATCAGCACTGGTGCTTCGGTTAATAACTGCTTGATTGGCTTTCCTCTGCACACGTCCACTTCGTGCACCACACTCTTGTGCCGTCGGGGCACATCCGTGAAGAGCGACTTGTTCCTTCGTATCAGGGTCACTAGATCTCTCCTTTTCCCTTTATCTAGATGACGCAGCCTCTCTTCTAGATGTACAAGACTCTCTGTGTTTGACAGGCGTGTACCATCGGCATGGGCCCACTTTCTTTCCTCTGCTGGCAACACTTGGCCCATCTCCATACACAGAGCCAATTTCCCTTCCTGGGACGGTGTTGCTCACTTCACTCCCGAAGTCTCTTGCTCCTCTGGGAAGTATGGCTTCAAACGATTGATATGACATACCTGTGTCTTGTTAGGGCGATTCGGCTTACTGATCTCATAACTTACAGGACCCACACGCCGAACAACCGAGTATGGACCACCAAAGCGTGATTCCGTCACTCTACCTCTCCCAGGTAGCAACATCATCACTCTGGCTCCTGCCTCGAACTCCCTTGGGACAGCCTTCTTGTCGTACCAGATCGACATCTTCTCTTGAACTGTCTTCAGGTGATCAGCAGCCAGCTCCTTCGCCGTTTTCAATCGTTTGTGGAACCTCCGCACATACTCTTCCACTGTCACTAATGTTTTGTCCGCCGTCAACTGCTCCTTCAGCATCAATAACGGGCTCCTTACTTCGTGCCCAAACACTAGCTGGAATGGAGAGAATCCCAGAGACTCAACTATAGCATCTCGGATCGTGAACAGGGCTGGACAGACAGCCTCATCCCATTCCGCTCCCTGTTCTGCACAATACACTCTTAAGATGGTGTTCAGAGCGGAATGGAACCTCTCACTCGCTCCCTGCGATTGAGGTCTATAAGGAGACGATCGTAGTTGGGCTATTCCCCAGCTTGCCATAGCTTACCTAAACCACCTCGACTGGAAAACACTTCCACAGTCGGACTGGATCTCCTTCGGCACACCTACCCAAGCGAAGAATCGCTGAAGGTGTCCCATGATGCATCTCGATGTCACCTTCCGCACTGGGATCGCCTCTGGAAATCTCGTCGAAGCACACATGATAGTCAATAAGTAATTATTCCCTTTTCTGGTCTTAGGTAGTGGTCCCACGACGTCGATTATTAGGCGTTCAAACGCCTGGCCGAACGCAGAAACTGGAACCAAAGGTGCTTTCGGGATGGCAGGGACGTTCTTCCCCGCTCTCTCGCTCTCTGGCACGGGAAACACGTCTTGCAAATTTTTCTTACATCCGCGTCCATGCCCGGCCAATAAAAATGTTCCCGAAGCCTGCTTAAAGTCTTGGTCACTCCCAAGTGACCCGCGGGATCCACTGAGTGTGCAAACTTCAGTACCGCGTTTCTGTACCGCGCCGACACCACCACCTGACGCCTCACTCTCAGCATATCATCACCCGCTTCTTCCCTAACCGGTCTCCACTGCCTCATTAGCACTCCTTCCTCCACGAAGAAGTGAGTCGGTGACTCGGGTCCGGCGAGACCTCCTTCAGCCTCCCGTTCCATCTCTGGAAACTCTTCCTTTTGCAGCTCACCTAGACGGGTGCGGTCGATACCTAGAGGAATTTGTGAGGGTAACTTGGACACTCTTATCCGACCTTTCCTCACCTGTCGATTGTCCTCTGGCCTCCTCTCGGAACAAACGATCGAGCCTCAGGTCACCCGGCATGTTCTCTTCGGCGTGACTGGATCCGCTCACATCATCTTCCCTCACGTCTCGTCCCGACGTCACCGCGCATACCGGAAATGCCACTCTCGCAATTTCCGTTTCGCCACTGCTGGCGCCCGTCCTGCTGCTCTGTCGATAGGGTTCTATACACTCCTCACCTTTAATCAAGTTCGGGAGAACACATCCCCCACAGGAGTCATTCCCTAGGATCACCTGAGCTTCCATCCTGGGCAGTAGAGCACAGACCCCTACTACGAGAGTCTGACAACCATAGTCTGAATTAAGAGTCACCTTATGAAGGGGCATCCTCACTTGTCCCCCAACGTCCTTATCAGGGCTTCTCCTGTACTGGAACGTCTGTAGTCCTCGGGGAAGAGGGATTCACTAACAAGGGTGAAGTCGGATCCAGTGTCCCTCAGCATCCTTGCTGGCACAGGATCAGCTCCTCTTATCTTCACCGTCCCCTCACACACAAGGGGTGAATCCTCTTCTCCCTTATCACTGGCATAACACCTGAATTATCGTTGGCTTCCTCGCTTCTATCCTCGCGAAAGCCACGTTTCCACCGTGCCTGGGGCGACCGCACTCCCTTGCAAAGTGTCCTCGTCCCCCACAGTTGTAACACCGACCGCCTCTCCTGGGCGACCCTCTACCAGTCACCCTGGTAGCACAAACGGTAGAGGTTCCCTGGGTCCTCCTAGGACTCCCTGTCGTCGGTTCCCGGGCAGCAGCACTCGCTCCCGAGCTAGGTCCACTGCTCACAGCTTGGGCTTCCTCCCCGCGTCCCTTGAGCTCTTGAACCGGGTTACTTCATGGGTACACTACTCTTGGGAGAGTCCCCACCCGTCCTCGCTCCTCCTGAACTCCTAAAGTTCCCTCCCGACCTGGGGTAAGGCGAGTGTCTGGGCGGCCCCTCCCTCCTGAGATGTAGTGCCTCCTCCAGCATGTCGGCTCGGTCCGCTGCAACCTTGAGGTCCTTAATACCTGCTTCTCTCACCCTTACTCGCAACTCAGGATGGAGCACTGACATAAACTTCTCCATCACTATCAGTCGTTTGATATCATCCGCCGACTCCGCTTCCTCCGCCTTCAACCATCGTAGGAATTTCCGTTCCATATCCCTGGCGGTCTCGGCGTAAGACTTTCCCGACGCTCTTGTACACTCTCTGAACCGCTTCCGGTACATCTCCGGAGTCAGCCGGAATGAGTGGAGCACCGCATTCTTAATGGCGTCGTAATTAGCACACTCTTCTAGGTCCAGCATGTTGTAGGCCTCCCGGGCCTCACCAGTCAACCTGCCCTCGACCAGAGCAGCCCAATCATCTTCTGGCCACTCCTTCAGAGTTGCTATCCATTCGAAGTGTTCGAAGAACGCCTCAGCTTCTTGTGGTTCGAATTAGGTAAGTCACGTTCCCTTACCTTGAAGTCATCCGCCGTGCAGGTAGTGAGGGCAGACCACGCTCAACGCGACGCAATTCGACTTCTTTCTTTGCTTTATCTCTCCAGTCGCAGTTGTCTCTCTCCTCTCGCCGCAGCCGTGCTTCTCGCTCACGCTCCTCTCGCTGCATTGCGCTTCTCTTTCTCTCGTCTCAGCTGGGCTTCCAGTTGCATCTTCATTATTTCCAGTTGCAGGCTCCTCTTATACAGCTGGACCTTCCACTGCTCCCATGTTCACTGTGAATTCTCTCCACACTGGTTGGCGCTTGGGGTGGCTCTAGTCGGGACGGTTCACCTT
>WNGS01047544.1:0-16576 GCA_020271785.1 Procambarus virginalis | reverse complement strand
AAATATCACCAAGGATGCCAATACGAGAACAAAAACGCATAAGGCGAACGATATCAAAAGTATCCGAGTCACCAAGAATTCTATTGAGGGACAGGTGACCGCGAGGGGCGGTCGGAAAGCAAGACACACGCTCGTCCGGAAGTCAGGACATTCAAGAAGGACATGCACGACGTAAGAGGGACAATGCAATTAGGACAATAAGGAGCAGGGCGGCGCTCCATCAAGTGACCATGGGTTAAGCGAGTATGGCCAATACGCAACCTCGCCAGAGCAGTTTCCCATCGCCGGTTATGGTGATAGGAGGACGGCCACGAGGAAACACAACATTTAAGAGTACGAGTTTGTTACCAGTAACAGACGACCAAGAAGCCTGCCAACGGGTAAGGATGGAGGAATGGATAACCGGGTAAAAGTCGGAATATGGAATACCTTTACGAGAGATGGGACAAGAGCGGACAGCTTCCTTGGCGGCAGCATCCGCACGCTCATTTAAAGACACACCAATATGGCTGGGAACCCAACAAAACTCAACTGACTTAAACTTACTGTGAACACAAGAAACAGCCAATGCTGGATCTCGACAACTACTGGATGACCGGATTAAAGGACCCGAGAGCCATAAGGGCACTACGAGAGTCAACAACAACCACAAAGGAAGACTGACAACGAGAAAGCAGGAGACGAAGAGCATAGAGAATAGCATAAAGCTCCGCTGTAAAGATGCTAGTCTCCGGAGGTAAGCGACACATATAAGTGCGATCAGGAAAACAACAGAGTAGCCAACACCGTCCGCAGACTTAGACCCATCGGTGAAGACAGAAACGGAGCGGGAGTGAGAAGAAAAGTGCTCAAGGAAAAGGCGTTTTAGAACCGTAGGAGGGGTAAAAGCTTTAGTGATGCGGGTCAAGGATGTACAAAACTGCGGAAAGGGGACTCTCCACGGGGGCAAAGAAGGAACAACACGAGGAGAAACATTAGAAACACGAACGGAAAGAGAATCCTGTAAGCGAGATAACCGGACAGAAAGAGGGAGGTGGTGAAGAGGAACAGGAACCGCAGGAGGGGCAAAAGTTAAAGCACGACAGAGGCGAGAGGAAGGATGTTGTAAGGACCGCGCAAGATAGCGAAGACAGTAGCGATCACGGCGGTTCTGGAGAGACAGGAAGCCAGTGTCAACATACAAGCTAAGGACGGGAGTCGAACGAAAGGCACCAGAACTGAGGCGCAGCCCAGTATGGTGCAAAGCATCAAGACGGCGAAGAGTAGAAGGAGAAGCAGACGAGTAAGCAGGGCAACCATAATCGAGCTTAGACAGGACGAGAGAGGAATGCAAAGCAAGGAGAGTGCGCCTATCCGCTCCCCAAGAAGTATGGGACAAATACTCGAAGGAGGGTAAGGGCCTTAGAGCACTCAACACGGAGGTAAGAGATATGGGGAGACCAAGACAAACGAGTGTCAAGGAATAACCCCAAAAGCTTCGCGGAATCTTTGTACTCAAGGGGATGACCATAAAGTGACAAAGAGGGACGAAGAACGACCCGTTTCCGAGTAAAAGACATGGCACAAGTCTTAGAAGTAGAGAACTTGAAGCCATGATCGGTGGCCCAAGACGACACGGCATCAATCGCAAGTTGAAGCCGGCGCTGAAGGAGAGGCGAATCATCACCCTGACAGCAAAGGGTAAGATCATCGACATAGAGAGCGGAGAAGACACCTGAAGGAAGAGAGGGAAAGAAGACCATTGAGGGCAACCAGAAAAAGAGTAGTGCTCAGAACACTACCCTGGGGCACACCTTCGTATTGCTGAAAAGAGGCAGAGAGAGTGGTACCAAGGCGCACCCGAAAGGAACGACGAGAGAGGAAGCTGCGGAGAGAAGAGAGGGAGATGACCACGAAGGCCAAAAGAATGAAGCTGGGATAGATATGATATCGCCAAGTGGTGTCGTAAGCCTTTCCAGGTCAAAAAGGACGGCAACAACGGAGGTCTTCGCAGCAAAAGCAGTACGAATATAGACCTCCAAGTTCACCAGGACATCTGTCTGCTGCGGCACTTGCGGAAACCAATTGAGAAGGGGAGAGGAGGTGATGGTGTTCCAGGAACCACATCAGACGAACGTTAACCATACGTTCAAAGAGTTGCAGACAACTTGTGAGGGCAATAGGGCGAAAGTCCTTAGGGGAAGTTCCCAGAGACCCTGGTTTGCGAACAGGGAGGACAACGGCATCGAGCCAGTCCTCAGGGACTGACGACGACTCCCAGATCCGATTATACAGACTCAGTAAATACTGAGACGTGCACGGAGGGAGATGGCGAAGCATCTCATAATGAATACCATCGGAGCCGCCGCCGTAGAACCGCAGAGGGCCAGGGCAGAACGAAGTTCAGAGAGAGAGAAGGGATCGTTATGGAAAGTCGAAGACGAGTGCAGAAATCTAAAGGACGAGACTCAAGGACAGGTTTACGAAGAAGGAAAGATTGGGGAAGATGAAGACCAGAGCTAACAGAAGAAAAGTGGAAACCAGTTCGGTAGCGACCTGCAACGGGTCCGCCACAAGAGTACCATGGAGGTGAAGGACCGGGGAAACATGGAACGAACTTACCCGCTATCTTGCGGATACGCTTCCATATCTGTGGCAGGGGAGTTTCGGACGTAATTGGAGACATAGGAGCCCAACATTCACGTTTAGCGTACGGATGGCCCTACGGGCCACCGCACTCGCTTTCCAAAAGAAAAGAAAAGAATCGTCGTCTGCCGACGGCGGTGCCTCTACCAGGCTGCACGCTTACAGCGGACAGCCGAGCACAGTCTGCATTCCACCAGGGAACGCACTTCCGTGGACCCCGAGAGGAAGAGCGAGGAATAGAGCGGAGGGCAGCGTCGAAGACAGTGTCATGAAAAAGGAGGAGAGCGCGAGGGAGAGGCAGAAGGGAGAGGTCAGAGAGAGCAGCACTGAGGGTAAATAGGTTCCAGTCCGCTTTAGCAAACTGCCACCTAGGAAAAGAGAGGGAAGGGCGAAAAGAGAAAAAGGAAACAAGGATGGGGAATGATCACTGCCATGGAGGTCATCAAGAACCTGCCACGTGAAATCTAAGTAAAGAGAAGAAGAGCAGAGAGAAAGATCAAGACAGGAAAGGGTGCGAGTCCGAGAGTCCAAATGAGTGGGCTCACCAGAATTCAGAAGAGACAGGGAAGAAGAGAGGAGAAACGGCTCAAGAAGGCGACCTCGGGTATTCGTCAGAACATCACCCCAAAGAGAATGACGACAATTGAAATCACCCAGCAGGAGCACAGGCTCCGGCAAGGAGTCCAGGAGGTGTTTCAAATCAGGAAGAGAAAGCGGGACACTCGGGGGGAGATAAATGGAACAAACTGTGTACCATTTCCCCACAAAGATACGAGCAGCAGAACAATGGAGAGGCGAAGGAAAAAGTAAGGGAACAAAGGGAACATCAGCGCGAATCAAGAGAGCAAAGAATTAGGAGCCCCAGCAACGGCTGGGGGGGGGGGAGAGAAAGGAATAGCCACGAAAACGACCAGGACGAGCACCAAGCATCGGCTCCTGGAGACAGACACAAAGGGGCGAAAACCGCGAAATCAGAAGTTGGAGTTCGAGGAAATTGGCGTAATAACCTCGAACGTTCCATTGAAGAATAGACATCGACGAGAAGAGAAAGGACAACAACAGAGAACAAGGAAAAAACAAAGGCGAAAGAGCAACATAGCACGTTAAAGAATATCAGGGTCGGGATCAGGGTCAGCAAAGTCAGGGTTAGGGGGCATGGGTAAACTGAGCAAAGACGGAGGGAAGGAAGTGGAGAGAACAGACAGAGGTGGGCGGGCGGGGTCTGAGGAGGAGGAGGAAGGAGGAGGAGAGACAGAGGAGCACAAGAGACAGCAGTAAGGCAGCGCAGGAAGAGGGGAGTAGAAAGAGGGGAGCGCACCTCAGCAAGGGCAGCAACCAAAAGGGAAGCAGGGGCCAAAGAAACCTCCATAGCAGGAACAGGGGGGCAACCACTGAAATGGGAGGGGAAGAAGCAATAGAGCCAGTAGTAGGGGCCGAGGAAGAAAGCGAAGCCTTCTTACCCGCCGGGAGGAGGAAGGAGAGAGCCAGGATACCTTGAGGAACTTGAGGTGCTTCCGGGGCTTATCGTACGCGGCACGGATCGACCAGGCCTCCTGGTTGTGGACTATCAACCAGGCTGTTGGACGCGGCTGCTCGCAGCCTGACGTATGAGTCACAGCCTGGTTGATCAGGTAAAGCCGGCTTACGCTTCTGATTTAAAGAGACCGGTGTCCAGCAACACGTAAGGGCAACGGATTCCAGTGTCTCAACAGGAGAAGCCGAACGAGAGCACACCCGACGGCCGTTAGGAGAGTGATGGACATCCGCCTGCACCGACAGGCGGCGGGGAGAGGCAATAGATGGAGGAGGAGGATGGGAAGGAGGATCGGAGGGAGACGAGGAAGAAGACACAGGAGACATGACAGACCGGGTAGAAAGAAGGGGAACCCCAGACAGAGGACCAGGAGGGGGACCCTTCGGGACAGAACTCAAAGGAACAGAGGAGGGAGCAGTGGGCGTATCAGGGTCCAAGGCCCGGAAATGGTTGTGAGTCTGAGGAAGGTGGGAAGGACGAGGAGAGGAAGAGCGCAACACGCGAGCATAAGAGACGTTAGCATAAGGCGGGAGCCGGCGAACCTGGCGCCTCGCCTCAGGAAAAGATAAACGCTCCCGGTGCTTCAAGTTGAGGACGGCTGTCTCAAGCTTGTAATGGATACAGGCACGGGAGAAGGTAGGATGGGCCTCACCGCAGTTGAGGCAGCGAGCTTGGGGAGAAGTGCACTCTGACTTAGAGTGACCTTCACCACCACACAAAGGACAGAGAGAGACAGTCACAGAGCAGCGGAGGGCACCATGCCCAAACCTCCAGCACTTGTTACAGAGCCTAGGAGAAGGAATGTACTCCTGGACAGAGCACTTGGCACCAGCAAGAATGACAGAGGGTGGAAGGGTCCGACCATCAAAGGTAATCTTCACAACCTGAAGGGGTTGACGGCGACTACCACCAGGGGGACGAGTAAACGTATCCACCTGGAGAACAGAATGGCCCTGGGCCTCAAGGATATGTCGAATATCGTCGTGGCAGTCTCGCAGATCCCGAACACCGGTCGCAACATGGGGCGGGAGAAGAATAGTGCCAACACTGGCGTTCAACTGAACATTCTTTGAGACCTGAACAGGGGTCTCGCCAAGGCAGGATAAGGCAGCCAAGTGGGAAGCCGCGTCTTGAGAAGGAACAGCAACGACACGTGTACCGAGACAAGTGGGGTTGAAGGTAACAGAGGCATCCACGGAATCAACGAGATGTCGATGGAGGGAGAAATCGTCAGGAGGCACAGAATCAAGAGGGAGGAGATAAAATATTTGGCCCACGAAGCGGGACCAAACAAAGCCTGATAGGTATCAGAACGGGATGCAATCGAGCAAGGGCGGCCGTGACGAGAACGGCGATGAGAACCCCCAGAGAGAGAGGGGTTAAAAGGCGCAGTAGTAACAACTAGAGATGGAGCCGCATCAGGGGACGAGGTAGTCACCACTGGGGGCTTGGGGCTCGACCCAACCACAGAAGAGGGAGGGGAGCCGAGGGGAGGAGTCAGAGAGGCCAAAGGAGGAGCAAGGTCGGGGCCCAATGCAGCGGAGGCTACAGAACCCGGTCTTCCAACACGGACCGACTCGGGGGCTTGGTCGCCCATCCCACGAGCCTGAGAAGGTAAAGGAGAAACAGCAGAAACAGTAGACATCATTGCCACGAAAAATCAACATTCATTCACGAATGTGCCCCCACACCCACCATGGAGCCACAATTAGAGGCAGGACACCCAACAAGAAGCTATCGCCGATCATGCCGGGGCCCCCTAGGGGTGCGTCGTGAGTATACGCCCCACAAACGCCACCTTAAGAACCAACAGTTCGTCGAGATCGGGTTCAATGACGAAAGGGGGATTGACAATAAAAGGTTCCCCTCGCTCTCGACGTTGGGTACTACAGTTCTACGGGTGCAAGAGTATGCCTCCTCAAGCACCTGGGCGTCAAAATAGAAGAAGTTCAAAGGAAGAACCAAAACAAGCAAAAGGTTGGCAGGAAACGGCAAGCAGATAGGAGAAGAGAGGGGAGAAAAACGAAACAGAAGGAAAAGCAAAAGTTGCTCAGCACAATTGGAGAGGACAGCAGCAGGAGCACAAGGCTAGAAAAGGACAGAGGACTGTCCCAAGGAGCATCACACTACGGCAGCCGACCACTAAGCCCCCCTCACGGCAGCAACGAGCTGAGCGGGGAGGGGGGTGAATATGTCATGAAAATACCATATTGCGATTGTTATAACGCAGAACATTGTGTTGTGAGTACTGCAACATACTAATAACATGTTATAGGTGTTATAGGTATATGTGCAACGTTACAGCAGAGGAATAACGTGTTGTGAGTGTTTCACCAGTAAGGAATCGTAACCAAGGTTTTTACCAGTATATATGACTATTAGTCATATATACTGATGCATACCTGTCTTCTCTAACCTTTCAACTGGGGTTCCTACCTTGCGATCATTACTAAAACAAACATGAACATTTAACAATCAGCTTAAGGTATCGGTAATACTTAAGTAATAAACAAGATGAAAGACTAATTATTAGAGTGAGAACAGCTAAATGAGCACATGAAGGTACTCACCTACTTGTGCTTGCGGTAGTGTAGAGGTTACTGAGCCTATTGGGCTCTATCATATGTACACTTGAAACTGTGTTTGGAGTTTGCCTCCACCAAATTACTTTCTAATGCATTCCATTTGTCAACCACTCTGTATGTGCTCACCTAGATGTTCCTACCTGTATGTGCTCACCTAGATGTTCCTACCTGTATGTGCTCACCTAGATGTGTTCACCTAGATGTTCCTACCTGTATGTGCTCACCTAGATGTTCCTACCTGTATGTGCTCACCTAGATGTTCCTACCTGTATGTGCTCACCTAGATGTTCCTACCTGTATGTGCTCACCTAGATGTTCCTACCTGTATGTGCTCACCTAGATGTTCCTACCTGTAAGTGCTCACCTAGATGTTCCTACCTGTATGTGCTCACCTAGATGTTCCTACCTGTATGTGCTCACCTAGATGTTCCTACCTGTATGTGCTCACCTAGATGTGCTCACCTAGATGTTCCTACCTGTATGTGCTCACCTAGATGTTCCTACCTGTATGTGCTCACCTAGATGTTCCTACCTGTATGTGCTCACCTAGATGTTCCTACCTGTATGTGCTCACCTAGATGTGCTCACCTAGATGTTCCTACCTGTATGTGCTCACCTAGATGTTCCTACCTGTATGTGCTCACCTAGATGTGCTCACCTAGATGTGCTCACCTAGATGTTCCTACCTGTATGTGCTCACCTAGATGTTCCTACCTGTATGTGCTCACCTAGATGTTCCTACCTGTATGTGCTCACCTAGATGTTCCTACCTGTATGTGCTCACCTAGATGTTCCTACCTGTATGTGCTCACCTAGATGTGTTCACCTAGATGTTCCTACCTGTATGTGCTCACCTAGATGTGCTCACCTAGATGTTCCTACCTGTATGTGCTCACCTAGATGTTCCTACCTGTATGTGCTCACCTAGATGTGCTCACCTAGATGTTTCTACCTGTATGTGCTCACCTAGATGTGTTCACCTAGATGTTCCTACCTGTATGTGCTCACCTAGATGTTCCTACCTGTATGTGCTCACCTAGATGTGCTCACCTAGATGTTCCTACCTGTATGTGCTAACCTAGATGTTCCTACCTGTATGTGCTCACCTAGATGTTCCTACCTGTATGTGCTCACCTAGATGTGTTCACCTAGATGTTCCTACCTGTATGTGCTCACCTAGATGTGCTCACCTAGATGTTCCTACCTGTATGTGCTCACCTAGATGTTCCTACGTGTATGTGCTCACCTAGATGTGCTCACCTAGATGTTCCTACCTGTATGTGCTCACCTAGATGTGTGCACCTAGATGTTCCTACCTGTATGTGCTCACCTAGATGTTCCTACCTGTATGTGCTCACCTAGATGTGTTCACCTAGATGTTCCTACCTGTATGTGCTCACCTAGATGTGCTCACCTAGATGTTCCTACCTGTATGTGCTCACCTAGATGTTCCTACCTGTATGTGTTCACCTAGATGTTCCTACCTGTATGTGCTCACCAAGATGTTCCTACCTGTATGTGCTCACCTAGATGTTCCTACCTGTATGTGCTCACCTAGATGTTCCTACCTGTATGTGCTCACCTGTATGTGCTCACCTAGATGTTCCTACCTGTATGTGCTCACCTAGATGTTCCTACCTGTATGTGCTCACCTGTATGTGCTCACCTAGATGTTCCTACCTGTATGTGCTCACCTAGATGTTCCTACCTGTATGTGCTCACCTAGATGTTCCTACCTGTATATGCTCACCTGTATGTGCTCACCTAGATGTGTTCACCTAGATGTTCCTACCTGTATGTGCTCACCTAGATGTGCTCACCTAGATGTTCCTACCTGTATGTGCTCACCTAGATGTTCCTACCTGTATGTGCTCACCTAGATGTTCCTACCTGTATGTGCTCACCTAGATGTCCTACCTGTATGTGCTCACCTAGATGTTCCTACCTGTATGTGCTCACCTAGATGTGCTCACCTAGATGTTCCTACCTGTATGTGCTCACCATCATGTTCCTACCTGTATGTGCTCACCTAGATGTTCCTACCTGTATGTGCTCACCTAGATGTGCTCACCTAGATGTGCTCACCTAGATGTTCCTACCTGTATGTGCTCACCTAGATGTGCTCACCTAGATGTTCCTACCTGTATGTGCTCACCTAGATGTGCTCACCTAGATGTTCCTACCTGTATGTGCTCACCTAGATGTGCTCACCTAGATGTTCCTACCTGTATGTGCTCACCTAGATGTTCCTACCTGTATGTGCTCACCTAGATGTTCCTACCTGTATGTGCTCACCTAGATGTGCTCACCTAGATGTTCCTACCTGTATGTGCTCACCTAGATGTTCCTACCTGTATGTGCTCACCTAGAGGTGCTCACCTACATATGCTCACCAGTAAGACACATGGTGGTGATGTACCATGGGAGAGTGTGCCTGTATGACACATGGTGGTGATGTGTCATGGGAGAGTGTGCCAGTAAGACACATGATGGTGATGTACCATGGGAGAGTGTGCCTGTATGACACATGGTGGTGATGTGTCATGGGAGAGTGTGCCTGTAAGACACATGGTGGTGATGTACCATGGGAGAGTGTGCCTGTAAGACACATGGTGGTGATGTACCATGGGAGAGTGTGCCTGTAAGACACATGGTGGTGATGTACCATGGAAGATTGTGCCTGTAAGACACATGGTGGTGATGTACCATGGGAGAGTGTGCCTGTAAGACACATGGCGGTGATGTACCATGGGAGAGTGTGTCTGTTAGACACATGGCGGTAATGTACCATGGGAGAGTGTGCCTGTAAGACACATAGTGGTGATGTACCATGGGAGAGTGTGCCTGTTAGACACATGGTGGTGATGTACCCTGGGAGAGTGTGCCTGTAAGACACATGGTGGTGATGTACCATGGGAGAGTGTGCCTGTAAGACACATGGTGATGATGTACCATGGGAGAGTGTGCCTGTAAGACACATGGTGATGATGTACCATGGGAGAGTGTGCCTGTAAGACACATGGTGGTGATGTACCATGGGAGAGTGTGCCTGTAAGACACATGGTGGTGATGTACCATGGGAGAGTGTGCCTGTAAGACACATGGTGGTGATGTACCATGGGAGAGTGTGCCTGTAAGACACATGGTGGTGATGTACCATGGGAAAGTGTGCCTGTAAGACACATGGTGGTGATGTACCATGGGAGAGTGTGCCTGTAAGACACATGGTGGTGATGTACCATGGGAGAGTGTGCCTGTAAGACACATGGTGGTGATGTACCATGGGAGAGTGTGCCTGTAAGACACATGGTGGTGATGTACCATGGGAGAGTGTGCCTGTAAGACACATGGTGGTGATGTACCATGGGAGAGTGTGCCTGTAAGACACATGGTGGTGATGTACCATGGGAGAGTGTGCCTGTAAGACACATGGTGGTGATGTACCATGGGAGAGTGTGCCTGTAAGACACATGGTGGTGATGTACCATGGGAGAGTGTGCCTGTAAGACACATGGTGATGATGTACCATGGGAGAGTGTGCCTGTAAGACACATGGTGATGATGTACCATGGGAGAGTGTGCCTGTAAGACACATGGTGGTGATGTACCATGGGAGAGTGTGCCTGTAAGACACATGGTGGTGATGTACCATGGGAGAGTGTGCCTGTAAGACACATGGTGGTGATGTACCATGGGAGAGTGTGCCTGTAAGACACATGGTGGTGATGTACCATGGGAAAGTGTGCCTGTAAGACACATGGTGGTGATGTACCATGGGAGAGTGTGCCTGTAAGACACATGGTGGTGATGTACCATGGGAGAGTGTGCCTGTAAGACACATGGTGGTGATGTACCATGGGAGAGTGTGCCTGTAAGACACATGGTGGTGATGTACCATGGGAGAGTGTGCCTGTAAGACACATGGTGGTGATGTACCATGGGAGAGTGTGCCTGTAAGACACATGGTGGTGATGTACCATGGGAGAGTGTGCCTGTAAGACACATGGTGGTGATGTACCATGGGAGAGTGTGCCTGTAAGACACATGGTGGTGATGTACCATGGGAGAGTGTGCCTGTAAGACACATGGTGGTGATGTACCATGGGAGAGTGTGCCTGTAAGACACATGGTGGTGATGTACCATGGGAGAGTGTGCCTGTAAGACACATGGTGGTGATGTACCATGGGAGAGTGTGCCTGTAAGACACATGGTGGTGATGTACCATGGGAGAGTGTGCCTGTAAGACACATGGTGGTGATGTACCATGGGAGAGTGTGCCTGTAAGACACATGGTGGTGATGTACCATGGGAGAGTGTGCCTGTAAGACACATGGTGGTGATGTACCATGGGAGAGTGTGCCTGTAAGACACATGGTGGTGATGTACCATGGGAGAGTGTGCCTGTAAGACACATGGTGGTGATGTACCATGGGAGAGTGTGCCTGTAAGACACATGGTGGTGATGTACCATGGGAGAGTGTGCCTGTAAGACACATGGTGGTGATGTACCATGGGAGAGTGTGCCTGTAAGACACATGGTGGTGATGTACCATGGGAGAGTGTGCCTGTAAGACACATGGTGGTGATGTACCATGGGAGAGTGTGCCTGTAAGACACATGGTGGTGATGTTCCATGGGAGAGTGTGCCTGTAAGACACATGGTGGTGATGTACCATGGGAGAGTGTGCCTGTAAAACACATGGTGGTGATGTACCATGGGAGAGTGTGCCTGTAAGACACATGGTGGTGATGTACCATGGGAGAGTGTGCCTGTAAGACACATGGTGGTGATGTACCTGGGAGAGTGTGCCTGTAAGACACATGGTGGTGATGTACCCTGGGAGAGTGTGCCTGTAAGACACATGGTGGTGATGTACCATGGGAGAGTGTGCCTGTAAGACACATGGTGGTGATGTACCATGGGAGAGTGTGCCTGTAAGACACATGGTGGTGATGTACCATGGGAGAGTGTGCCTGTAAGACACATGGTGGTGATGTACCATGGGAGAGAGTGCCTGTAAGACACATGGTGGTGATGTACCATGGGAGAGTGGCCTGTAAGACACACAGACATTCACCCAAAACTCTATATGCGTGCTATTGGCTGTACAAGAATGTAAGAACACTTGTATACAAAAATAATAAATAAAAATACAGTAATATATCATAATATTACTGTATTATATCATAATTATGTAAAATATCATAATTCCTATTGTTTAGCTTTCTAAGTTTCTCAAGCATTACAGTGTGCAGGTGTTTAACATTAGGGCCATTACAGGGGTTACTGTGTGCAGGTGTTTAACATTAGGGCCATTACAGGGGGTTACTGTGTGCAGGTGTTTAACATTAGGGGCCATTACAGGGGTTACTGTGTGCAGGTGTTTAACATTAGGACCATTACAGGGGTTACAGTGTGCAGGTGTTTAACATTAGGGGCCATTACAGGGGTTACTGTGTGCAGGTGTTTAACATTAGGGCCATTACAGGGGTTACAGTGTGCAGGTGTTTAACATTAGGGGGGGGGAAGGGTCCATACAGGTTTCACATACAGCTGTAATTAGGTCAGTTTCAGTCTCATCTGTCCTGCACCTCGCAGTGTTCTACAATGTTAAAGATTTTTCTATTAAATCATTTCTATATTAATGTGCCCCAGAGACATCATCTATAACTTTTGTTACTCCTCTGCATGAACCTTTTGTTTCTAATTTCACCCAAAAAATTATAAAACTTTTTCCTTGAAAGATTATCGGCTACTTTTGATCTCACAATATTATCTTTCTCTTTCTTAATCCTCTTTCTTGATGATATTGAGCCTGGTGCCACACTTGAGCTGGGCCCACCAACCATCTCTGGGACACCCTACATCTTTCCATAGGTTATGCCAAAAAGTCTGGGACACCCTGCATCTTTACGTAGGTTAGGCCAAAAGGTAGATCTATTTTGAAATTTCCTAACATGATTATTCCAGCCAAGCATACTACTTCTTTTATTGGTTATAAGATAAATACTCTCTTCCCCTGCCCTACCTCACACTGACATGACAGATGTGAAAAAGTCCTTGAGATTGTTCTGATGCAAATTGCACTGAATAATATTGCAAGCAATTGCATCACTTGTGATTTCAGTATTCGTTAAGCAGGCATTTAAACTTATCCAGGTCAGCAAGAGTGACACACACTCGAACACTATATCTTTGATTGTAGTAAAATTGAGCCATTTAGAGATAAATCTAATCTCACTCTGTATGATATGGCAACTTATCTTATTACCATGGATAAATTACCTGAAATCCTTGCACTGTATCCACATTTCGCTTCCAGTAGATAAACGACATATGAGATTCAGAAACAAGTAGTGTACTGTGAGGACTAATAATAAACAGAAGCTCCCCTATGACTCTGTAATGTCCCCATTGGTCAAACTATTATGTATTAGCGATAAGACCTACCATTAATGTATGATGACTTACTGTAAATATGTAGCTCTTGAAATAGCACTTACTCTGTAACTAGCTGACATTGTAACTATAAGGTGTGAATGATAGATGTAAGTGTTAATGTAATAATCTAAAATGAGGTCTGATAAAGACCTTTTGTGCCCTCTGTAATGCTTTTGCGCTACCGCTCACAGGATGAGTATGGGGTGCACAATAAGCTAGCCGCCTTCGGCGGCAACAATCAATCAAAAATCAAATCATTGACAGCCTTATACTTAAACGTGTGACCAGTTATATCATCAATAAGAAAATGATCAATATGAGATCTTCCATTCTTATCTCATGACATAAAGCAATAGTTAATAGTAAATAAAACATTAATAGCAGGATTATGTAAATTTTCAGCATCCATGAATGCATTAAACAAATTTAGGTACACATCTTAGCGGGTAAAATCAGTGTTAAAAATCACCTACCACCCATGAGTTCAGCATTATGATACAAATTACTCAATTGATATATTTCTGATCATACATTTCCATACTCATCTGCACAGTTGATATTGCTTGTGGAAACCATGCATATACACACACACACATAATCAAATACTGCTGAGCACCTTTCAGGACCCTGAGCAAGGGGCCTGACAGCTGAGTGAACAGCGCATTGGATTCGTAGTCCTGAGGTTCTGGGTTCGATCCTTGGTGGAGGCGGAAACAAATGGGCAGTTTCTTTCATCCTGATGTGTCTGTTCACCTAGCACTAAATATGTACCTGAGAAATAGACAGCTGCTACAGGCTGCTTTCTTGGGATTGTGTAACCAAAAAAAAAAGAGGCCTGGTCAAGGACCGGGCCGTGGGGAATGATAAGCCCCGAAATCATCTCCAGATAACTATAGGACACAAGTATAGCAGGAGTGAGCCCTGATACAATATTGACAACCTCAACTTTACATTGCATATTGTTATGCCCAGGATAGCAGCAGCACCATAGGGTCTTCCAGGACCTGACCAGTCAATAGACATGTCAATACTGCCAGTGGAAAAAGAACTATCAATAAATTTGAAGTGGTTTTGAAACTCATAAGATGTAAGCCAGTGTTCTTGCAAAACAAGAATATTTTGCACATACCGAAATGCTTTTAACGTTCATACATTCAGGGTTTGTTATTTCTCTAATTACCTTAATAACCGGGAATTATAACTTTACAAATACTGAAGCATTGTCATGGGGGTAAATAAACCATATTACGTGAAGATCATTTATGTGCTAATTAAAACAACACTTATAGTAGGAGGTCAGTAAATTGGAATGTTGAGACAATTGTTAAGTAATAATAACATAATTAACATGTTTTAATAGACCATCTATTGCACATCATTCTATCTATAAATACCAGTAATTTGAACTAATAATAGAGCCTAAATAAATAATAATTAAACATCATTCACATCCATCAAGACAAGAAATTAAACGACGAATCAAAACCATATAGGTTACTCCTACACCTCATAATACAGGCCAATAATGATCATAAATATACTTATCAATTAAACAATATTCAAACTAAGGACTTTACATCAAATTTTTTAAATCACTAATTTAAAAGCAGACATCCTTTTATAATAATAAATTGTCAGATTAAGGCATCTGTAAACAAATGAAATAAATATTAGTAATTAAGCCTTCGATGAAATACTCCGCATTATAATACAAATTCTGGAGTCACTCAAATATATGCAAAGTTTTGGTTATAAAATACCAGATATAAGATAATACAAATATCAGAATCAGGCTAATATTATTGCCAGATTCATATACAGTACTGTATATATATATATAATTGCTTGCTACTTATATATATATATATAATTGCCAGATTCATATATACATATATTGAATTGCTCGATCCATATAAATATAAAACTGCTCGATTCAAGATAATGTAATTAACATATTTATGCTATTATATATATATATATATTATATATATATATATATATATATATATATATATATATATATATATATATATATATGAGCTTTATAATTGCCAGTCTTAGGATAATATAACTGCCAGATTCAGGTTAATATAACTGACAGTCAGGCTTTGATACTGTAAGCCATACCAACCTTTTACTTAAACTTAATCATTACGGAATCTGAGGCCTTCCTGATAACTATATACTATCATATCTTAATGATAGACACCAATATGTAGCCATTAATGACATAACCCCCCCCCCCACATCTCTACTGTACCCATAGGAGTGCCACAGGGCAGCATCTTAGAACCTCTCCTATTGCTTATATACATCAATGATTTACCAAATGTCTCTAACATCCTTAAACCAATACTATTTGCTGGCGATACTACCTTCATCTATTCAAACTCCAATGCATCACACAGTAAGTAATATTGTAAACAACAAATTGAAACAAACTGGATGTGGTTGGATGTCAACCAACAAACTAAATATAGAGAAGACCTATTACATTGTATTTGGAAGTAAATTATCAAAAGAAATTCACCTTCAAATAAATAATGTCAACATTACCATTAAAAATGATGAAAAAGTTCCTTAGCCTATATATAAACAAGAGACTAAATTTGAACACTCATACAGTACACAGGCAAAGTCTCAAACTGTTGGTATTCTCAAAAATCACATATTATATTCCCCACTCTTCTGTCCTTTCACTATACTATCCATAAGCTATTCCTGTTTAACATAATGATAATGCTAAAGATGATAATGTTTTGAGAAACGTACATAGAAAATGGGTTACAAGCACAATGTTGGATTTCTAGATAAAGCAAGAATATACTATGTCTAAAGCCACTAATATGCACAGTGTTTCAGACATGCTGTGGATAAACACTTAAAATTAATTGCTAAAAATAATTGAGATGAAAAGCAAAAGTTGAACAAAAGTAGAAAAAATAAAAAGAATGACAATAATTACATGTTGAACGGAACAGCAAAACTGCAGCAGAACAGCCGATGGTAATTTTAACTAAATAACATAGTAACTTTTTTGTTTACTCGGCATATAGCAGTATTACAAGTTCAGACATTATCATTCATTATTGTTTAATAATAGCAAGACATAGGTTGACAATCAGTAGGTAAGGTAGGTTACATGGCATTTATTAGGTAGTACTTAGTTTCTCTCTTTAAACTGGTTGAGAGAGGGGACAGTCTTTGATGTTATTGGAAGAACATTTTACATTTTGGGGCTCTTGATTTGTGGAAATTTCCACTTTGGCTAAGTCGCACTCTTGGAATATCAAATAAATATTTGTTTCTAGTGTGGAGTTCAAAGATTCTGTTACAGGCCCCTACCATGTATTTAAGAACAGGTTTAGCATTGCAGTTCAGTGTTTCAT
>WNGS01047541.1:0-11842 GCA_020271785.1 Procambarus virginalis | reverse complement strand
TTGGAAATAAGAGAACACAGTCCCCAATACACAAGAATAAGCATAATATACTCAAGGCATTAACAAGTATAGAAGTCCTTAATCCACGTGCAAAGTCCCTTAATACCCCTCCTCAGTATTTCATGGTGTAGCTGACTTTCTGTGAAACCGACATCAAGATGCTAAGGATCGGAGGAACCCATTGGATCTACGTTTAGTAGCCACAGGCAAGCGAAGGCATATTTACCCCTTCTTCAGTTGTCTTAACTCAGTGAAGTATTCTGGCTCTCTCATTCATTTGTATTGGCCTTCCAGAGTAAATGAAGCAGGAACTGCCATGGCTCATGGGCTACCTCCTGCCATGGGCTACTCGCTGCATGGGCTACTATGGGCCACACACTAAAGCTCCCATAAAACTCGGTGATGACCCAGTGTGTTGCAACGGCTGAAGCATCCGGCTATGGAACAGAAGATCCCTGGTTCGAATCCTGGCAAGGTTGTATGGTGTTACCTGGTGACGAGCGAGAATGTCATTGGTACGGAAGAAGCCGAGATCTATAGGTATTCAGTGCTCGCCCAATGAACATACGAAATATTACCTATACAAAAGTTAAGTTTTTAACAGAGAAATTAGACTCGTTCCTTCAAAAATTACTTTAACCAACCGGTTGTAGTGGATATTCGGGGCGCTCCAAGCAACAGCCTGTTGGACCAATTATTGACAAGTCAAGCCTTGTCCCAGGCCGGGTTTGGTGAGTAGATGAACTCACGAAACCCACTTCTAGGTATACTTCAAGTATCCTGCAAAGGTAGATACACAAAGGTAGACACACATGACTTCATAATGGTCCACGACGGAGTGAAACGTCGTTTTTTTAGTTTTTTTTTATCCTTGCAATGGGATCCATCGACGGTGATCAAGACATGAAAGATTCTAAAAAGGGTTTGAATCCAAGTTGAGCTATTCAACGAACACATTGAAATTTGATTTCTCAGTGTGTTTAATTATCTGTGACAACATTATTGATGTCTTATACTAATGAACTCATCAACCTTCGGAAGAAATGGTTGATGGATCACAACATGGATCACTTGACAGGTAAACATGTATGTCTAGTCCCCTCCCCCCAGGACTCTCACAAGCGGAGGCGATAATAACTGTGAAATATTATTTGCAGGCCGTCAATCTGATGATGACATGCTCGTAATCGCTTGAATCTCACCATTAGCGTCAATTGTTATTATGCACTGTTAAAAAAAATGGCAAGAGCTGATTGTGTTATCTAATTATACCATTTGGGGAAATATGCACACATGGTTTTCTCTGAATTATCCATCGATATCATATATCCATCATATATCATATATCCATATATCCACCATATCCATCGAAGAGAATATAATGAATCAAATTAAATATATTAACAAAATCACCAAATTCACCAAAAATGTCTTGGTTGTCAATGAAATATTTAATCTTCATACAGAGAATGTTGTAAAGTTGTAAAGAATATTTATGTAATTCAAAAGGTGTAGCAGGGATAAAGTAGCAGTCACGCTGCCTAACCGGCTCTCACTTCTATGTAAGTAAAGCGGGGCCTTGTAGTGCTGAATAACGGCTCACGCTATTGTACGAGTGAAGAGGTTATCGTTGTGTGGCATCTTACTCACTCCAAGTGAAGCGGTATAACAGCACCTCACGCTCATACAAGTGAAGCGTTGTGTTGATGCTGCAGGGTAACTTACGTCACAAGAGGTCTGCTTATAAGACCTGTGTCTGGTACACGTCTGGGACACGTCTGGGACACGTCTGGGACACGTCTGCTGTTCGTCCAGTCGCGTATGTTTACTGCGTCCGATGTCCCACATCTCAACAGGCAATCTCGGCCAGCCAGTCAGCCTCTCACGTGAGCCCAGCCTGTATTTTGTGCCCGTTCAGAATGCTTTAGCTGCTTGCCGGATTAGCGTCAGCACATTGCTTGCTTCTGCTAATTGTCAAACCACCGGGTCGTTGGTGATTTAAAGCTGCTTCTGTGTATTGGCCGGTTCCTATGTCTTCTACATGTGTGGTTAGCCACTCGACCGATTTTGTTTGTTTGTTTGTTTACCGTGGCTTTTATTGGTAGTTCTGTTGAACGAATGCCGTCAGGAAAGGACGGGGTTCGAAGGATTTCGTGACACTTCGCTGTATCCTAAACTTTACAACGAACAATCTATATTATCATGTTTATTTTGAGACTTTGTTTTGCATGTCTGACAGCCCTTAGCCATTTTCACAGGCTAATATTATTTATAGAATACTATCTCAAGCGTGCTTAAGAGTCACGTTATTCATACATGAAACTGGTTGCATGACCAAACTAACGTTGAGCTCCATGGTGGTGCCCTATGCTTAAAGGTACACACTGCCTGGTACACGTTCTCTTAATGATCTTGTCAATAACCTGTTCTTCCTATCCGGCTGTCACAAGGCTCCTCTTAGTATTATGCAGCTTGAAAACTTGCAAAATGGAAATAACAACACATGCCGGCCACTCCGGACAAGGCGCTGTAAACACGGAACCGCCAAGCAGATTTGGAAGTTAAGGGGCCTTCCTCTGAATTCAGACCAAAGTCATTATTCATAATAATGCACGAAACGTCGCTATAGCTCCCCAGAGACGCGTCCAGGGTTCGTTTAGTAGCTGAGTCATAAAGGCAGAAGCATGGATACAACGTGGCTTACGACATGCCTGAAAATATTATGAACTTTTCGCAAAATGATACGGCGTTTCGGACCCGTACAAATACACACACACACACACACACACACACACACACACACACACACACACACACACACACACACACACACACACACAGGCCTCGTAGCCTGGTGGATAGCGCGCAGGACTCGTAATTCTGTGGCGCGGGTTCGATTCCCGCACGAGGCAGAAACAAATGGGCAAAGTTTCTTTCACCCTGAATGCCCCTGTTACATAGCAGTAAATAGGTACCTGGGAGTTAGTCAGCTGTCACGGGCTGCTTCCTGTGTATGTGTGTGTGTGTTGTGTGGAAAAAAAGTAGTTAGTAAACAGTTGATTGACAGTTGAGAGGCGGGCCGAAAGAGCAAAGCTCAACCCCCGCAAACACAACTAGGTGAATACACACACACACACACACACACACACACACACACACACACACACACACACACACACACACACACACACACACTCGCAATATTAATCTATCTAGAGCTCAATAAGCTCAGGAACCTGTACACCAGTTGATTGACAATTGAGAGGGACCAAAGAGCCGAAGCTCAACCCCTGCAAGCACAACTTGCTGAGAACACTAACACGACAGACACGGGATGATCTCCACTGTATAACTGAACACACAAGCATCATAAAACCTGTTTATTTCTTAAACCTTAAAACAAGAAACCGATCTGTTTTATAAACATAGAATCTATTGAAAGTCTGGCTATAATCGTATTAAGCACAGTTTAAAATGATGATTTTTATGAACTAGTTTCACTGATTTCGACTCGTTTGAGAGCACATTCATAACACGAGTCTACAGAGGAGTGAATGATCGATGTATATTTAAAATTAGTTTGTTTTTATCGAAGAAGGAGAAAGAGAGTGAGAGAGACGGAGATAGAGAGAGACAGAGATGACAATCTCACTCTCATATTGTCTCATAAACAGAAAGAGCTTCAAGGATCACTGTGGCAGTGTAGTATACAAACAAGCTAACTGATACTGTTCTTGATGGAGGAAATGAGTTACACACACACACACACACATCATTGTCAAGCTGAATACAGGTCAACCACACGGGGTCCTCGCCCCGAAACTAACCACACCGAACCTTAAACAACTAATCCTGCAGGACTCGTCCCAAATGAATAAAGGCTCTGTTCTTAGCCAATCACCGATGATTCAACTAGATCTGGTTTACCAGACTGTAGTGTGCTGCACCAGCTCCTCCATATACGTTTCAGCGTTCAGGAATTCGGTCTGGGATCACCGTACTTGGACCACCAACCATGGCTTACGATAACTGGCTAGTCACATATGGATGGGGCCAAACCTGGCTCGTATATTATATCCGTCCCACAGATCCCCCACATCTGGCTTTACATGTATGAGTAATGTATATGTATGGATGGATAATACAAGAATACATATTAAGTTCCATACAAGAGACACATGCATATATGCCTTATCAGATACACAACAGGTAACACATAAGGAACACCACATGTGACACACCCGTTACAAGCACATGTGACACACCCGATGTAAATCACATGTTACCTACACGTTACTTCAAATGCGACGGGCCAGATACATCAGATGTGACACACACACCCGCTAACACAACATGTGTGACACCCCCACATGCCACACCTTCTACACACCTGATAACAATATCTACAACACACCCTCTTACATCACATGTGATACCCGCTACACAACATATGTCACACCCAATAGATGAGAATCATGTAAATGAGAATCACCTCATATTCACATATTTATAACCTAACATCATATTAACATATTTATATTTTCGTCTCATCTACTTTTACAGGCCAAGAAAACTGCAACAGTTCATTGCAAGTTAGCAAACCAACCACAGAAGGTGATTAAAAGTGAGTTTACACGCTCAAGATTGAATTACACCCCGATACATTACATATCTGATGTATTCCCCACTAAATCTTGGAGTACGAACGTACTACGCCACTAGTTGCTCCAGTATTCAGATAGTCTTTACAGAGCTGAACGCAAAAACACTGCTTCGCCGGCCTTATGACAAGTGGCAACTGGCATGTCAACTGGCAAGTGGTTCGCGGCCCTTGTGGTATAATGCATGAGGTGGGAGCAGTGACAAGTATATCACTGTCAAGTATATCATTGTCAAGTGGGGAGGGTGACGAATACCTGCAGGGGAAGAGGTTGTCTGGGGGAGCGGCTGGGGAGATGTTGTTGTTGTTGTTGTTAAAGATTCGCTACCTGGAACAAAAAGTTCCAAGTAGCACGGGCTATGGTGAGCCCGTAGAAGGCTGGGGAGAGGTTATCTAGGGTCTGGGATGTGAGATATTCCTCAGTACTGAACCACTCAACACGTCTAAGACAATAACAACCTCTTATAACACATCTGGAGGATGTACTCAGCCAAGTAGGTGCTGAGTACAACGATCTTCATAACTCGATCAGTAAGTTATAAATTTTTATTTTTTTTTTGTGAAAAAATAGATTCAATGCCTAAACGGTTCTCCCAGTTTGCCCTCGCAAGATAACGTTAGTGTTAGCGGTGGTATTTAGTAAGCATATTGTTTGACGATCTGTTCACTGGGGCAACTGAGTCTCAGATTCGTTTGTGAACAAGGTACAGGATGAACAACCCAGTGGGTGTTCTTCCTATTGGGGAGTATTGTATTCGCTGCTCCATTATAGGAAAGAACTTAGCGACACTCATTCGCAGAGTGAACATTCTAAAGGTAGTTATAGACTGAGTGTTCGTGCTGAGGAGACGGCTAAGTTCCCCTAATTGCTGGTAAGATAGCTAACTTGCCCCTAATTGCTGGTAAGATAGCTACTTGCCCTTAATTGCTTTGGTAAGATAGCTAACTTGCCCCTAATTGCTGGCAACACTAACACACTCTCCATCAAAGCTGTTGACAGATGTTGACACTGTTGACAGGTGTTGACACTGTTGACAGGTGTTGACACTATTAGCAGGTCTTTCTAAAAAAAAACACCAAAAACTCTAACGAACAAAACAATAGCCATAATTAAAGTGACGTAATCATTGTTTTGCACTACTTGACAGCAAAACGAAAATCAATTATAAACTCTTTCACACACTTTTTTCTTTCAATTCTAATGTTTTTTTATATTAATCTTGTCATTAATGCAACTACCGAAAAATATAATAGAAAACACCACGAGCCTGGAATTGCATATATTTTTTTTTTAGCTCGGTTACAGGAAAATATAAATTAACAGTTAAAGGGAAATGAGAAGAAACATCTCACATGATAACAATAGAGTACAAAGATATTTAAGCAATGGCTGCAACATTATAACACTCGTGTCTGTAATGTAAGTTCTTCCTTTGCAGTGCATTGTACTCTTGCTAATGGAGGCGCATTAATATGCAGATATGTTTGTATTATGCATAAGATGCTATGCATACTTTGTTTTATAATAGGTTAGCTTAGAGATACACACACAAACGGTAGCACAACTACACACACACACACACACACACACACACACACACACACACACACACACACACACACACACACACACACACACACAGGGGGGAGGGAGGCGGAACACACAGGTTGAGAGTGGATAAGGGGGTACCTAAGCAACAGGAAACAAAGAGTTACTGTGAGAGATGATACTTCAGAATGGCATGAAGTCACCAGCGGAGTCCCACAAGGTTCTGTACTCGGACCTAACCTGTTTCTGATACATGTAAATAATCTTCCACAGGGAATAGACTCATTCCGGTCGATGTTCGCTGCCAATGAGAAAATATGAGGATTAAGAGAGAGGAGGATACCATGAGGCTACAAGAGGACCTATAGAAACTGAAGGAATGGTCCAACAATTGGACATTAGAGTTTAACTTGAGCAAATGTAAAATAATGATAGGTGTAGAGAGCAGGAGGTCATATATACAAAGTAGCATTTTGGGAGATGAAATTCTTCAAGAATCAAAAATAGAGAAGAACGACCTGGGGGGTTGAGTATCTACGGCCAGACCTTCCCCGGAGAAGCCGGCCATCAAACAGGTGATAGCATCCAGAGCGTAAAGGTGCAGGTGTTGTCCGACACTAACAACATAAAACGAAGTGTAGAAACTGTGTATGAAGCATTACGCCTCACTCGAAAGGGTCAGGACGTTACAGACACCACCAGAACATATTATACAACCACCTCTGGATATACGGCACTCCAAGACGTGGAGGGATGCACTAACGCAGGAGTCAAAAGTAACACAAGAAGCCGCTGTCAAAAAATGGGGTAGAAATAGTGTAAAGCACAATAGTATACAGAATCTAGAGCCGATGTCACCAAGACACACACAGCAAACAACAAACTACACCCCGGAAGGGAATACACAACTAGCGGACATCAAGATATGTCCAAGTACGCAAAAATTAGAAGACACACACACCACACACTCACTTCCATGCATCCCATCAACAACAGGTCTTGCACTTTAAGTATACCACAAAAACGAGAGAATCAGGGGAGCAAGCATATACGAAAATACGCCCGGACCTAGAAAATCGAGAGACAAAAACACAAAACAAAAGGGGAGTGATAAACACAACGAGGAAAAAACAAAACAGTTCGATTCTAGAGGTGAATAGGGGGGGGTGGGGAGGTAGAAGGAGGGGGGGATAGGGTGAGCGTAGAGACACAGTGAAGCAAAGAAAAGAATGGAAAGGGAAAGGACAGATATCAGATGAAAACAATAGGTAGTGAAAAAACAAGCATGAAGAAGAGGAAGAGGTGGGGAAACCCAACGGAGGCGGCCAGCCGCGCGGCCAACAGAGAGTCACACCAGAAAGGGTGCGAAAAAGTTAAGAGAGTGTAGAAAAAGGGATGCAATTTGTTTTGTGTAAGCAAAACTTTCAACTGGTTGAATACTTATTTCGCTCGGAAAAGGGCAGGAAGACGAATGTCTATGTTTTTAATTAATCATCTTTGAAATAACACATGAGTTTAATAGTGCCAATACGAAATAACGGGCTTCCCTTAATATTTCGTTACTTCAACACTTAAATTGTAATATACACTTAAATTAACTTCATTGATATTACAATCTGCTATATATTACAGAGGATCAGTATGGAAAAACCACGCTTTGGTTCATGAACTAAAACCAAGGACACTGAAGAAGACCCAGTCAATTTACGTAGGTCTACCCCTCATATCGATGCTAGTTTTTGGTGGCTACCTCTGAATCTTCTCCAATTTAGTATTGTGCTTGACGAATGCGCACTCCCGCTGATGCCTACTCCAGGATTGGTCAGGGGAGACTGACATATTGGTATACAGGTTCTGATGCTCCTTACCAAGTTTCTAAAAATAGTTTTTATGTTAGCAACCTGCTTCCCGCGATTGATATCCTTTTGATGTGGCTTCAGGGATGAGCGGTCTGGCGTGATATCAACCCCCCAAGTCTTTCTCTCTCTTTTTGCAGTCTTGAAAATTTCATCTCACCACAATGTACTACTTTGTATAATGACCTAGCTGCTCTCTACACCTATACATATATTGACATGTTTTTTTTGTGGTTTTATTTTTGTGTTTGTGGTTTTTGTTTTTTTATTTTTTTTTTGCTCAAGTTAAACTCTAATTGTCCAAGTGTTGGACCATTCCTGCAGTTTATCAAGGTCCTCTTTTAGCCTCATGGTATGCACTCCTTCTGATCTTTAAGCCCATATATTTTCTCATTTGGGCAGCAACATCGACCGGGAATTGGCGGGTGGTGACCGGGGACAGGTCTAGATAACGGAGATCAGACGTTTGTGCAGGAGTGTATGTGTCACACCCCTCTGTCGTAACGATTCTACTAGACACAAAACAAGACTCATCCTCACCAGAGGATTCTGCTTGTCCCACATGTTAACATCTCGACTGTGGGGTATGGGAACACTCCGGCGGGGGAGCGGCAGGCCAGGGCGAAGATCTTCGCAGCACTAACGCGGTGAGGGCCGTTGCGATATGGGAGGGTACCCCTCGTAGTCCCACAGGCCCCGATTATCGGGCTGCCTCCCATCCCCCTATGGTGTTGAGGGAGGTTGGAAGAGGGGGGTGGGGGGGGGTGGTGGAGTGTAGGGTGGGTGGGGTAGAGGGGGGGGCATAGCCGGTGGTTAGGTAAGCCGGACAACCTAATAACAACAAAAGTATGCAAAAGAGCAGGCGAGCGACAGCAAACGAATCGCATAGTAAGGCCGGGGAAACAACATAACAAGAGAGACGAATGCCGCAAGTAAAAAAAACAAAACAATATAAAAAACACAACCAAAAGGGGGAAAAAAGAAAAGAACAAGAGGATGAATGATGTACAACGAAAGAGAGGAAAAGTGAAAGGGACACACATGGACAGACAATGTGGTGGCAAGGGGAGGAATCTATACTCAAGGTCACTTGACAGGAGAGTAGATGTGTGGCCGAACGCTGACTAGAAAAAAGGCAGTCACTGGTCGGCGAGGAGATTGGCGGAGGCAAAGGACAAAGAGAGAAAAAACAGGAGAATGAAAAAAAAAGGGAAAGTAGAAAGGAGGCTGTGGGCGGTGCAACAAGAGACGCACGTTAATGAGCGAGAAGTGGGGGGGGCGGGAGAGGGTGGGGGGTGGGGGAAATGGTGAGGATAAAAGACAGAGCGGACTATGAGGGCCGCACAGGCACAGGGGTGGCAAGGCGGCCGGGTGGGGCAGGCAGGGGTGCGAGCTAGTGCTGCAACAGCGGCTGGATGAGGGTGTGTAGGGGGGGCAACGAGTAGACGAAGGAGAGTAGGGCGGTGACTTCAACACAACATTCAATAGGCAAGGTGGTACTAACAAAAAAAGCGTTACCACAGAGGCATGAAGCTGCTACCACACTGGTAGGGAAAGGGTAGCGCCCACACAAAACACCAGCCGAGACCCGGTTAGAATGTTGGCACAATCTCAAGGAGGCAAGGCGGGCTAGAATGCACAACATACCCCCATAGAAACCCCCGTTGTTCATCCTGTTACTTGTGCACAAACAATCAACCAGCCCCCATGACAAGCGCCAAACAGACGGACGAAAGACCCCCGAACCCTACGTTATCTTTGCAGCAAAAGGGAGAACCTTTAGCATTGAATCTATGGTGTCACAAAAAAAAAGAAAAAATTTATACTTACGATTAGAGGTATGAAGTATCGTGTACTCAGCACCTACTTGGCTTGAGTACATCCTCCAGATGGTTATAAAGGTTGTATTGTCGTAGACGTTTAGTGGTTCATACTGAGGAATATGCTCACATCCCAACGGCGCTAGATAACCCGCTCCCGGAGCCTGGTCTACGGGGGGCGCGGACCTAGGTGAGCGCCTGCTTACTTGTCGAAAACTTTTGGTGGTCCGAGGGTACAAGTGCTGTGTGGGTAACAACAAGGCAGACAACGAAGGGCATCTACCCCATGCCGCTGCCCCCAAGGCAAACGCGGGTAGCTGGGAGTCCCTGGGTTCGAGTTGTGAGGCAGTCGTCCTCGCCTCGCGCCACTTGTACAGGGAGGGGTGCTACTGGGACATATAATGACTGGGTCAGCGGGGGGCTCCCGACCTCATGCATTAGGATACCAAACCGCACCACGTGCCAGAAAAGGTTCCTGACAGCTGAGTGTCCCCTTGCATAAGGCCGCGAGGCATGTTTTGCGGTGCAGCGACTGTAAGAGACTACGTCTGAATAACAGAGAGCAAGAGGCTAGGAGGCGTCGGGAGCGTGGCGTACTCCAGAGAGGAGGGGGGGAGTAGCAGAGTATGGTGACGGGGGTCGGTGTATCAAGTGCTGAGGCGTGGTAAACGGCACTTTTAAGCACCTGCGTGTTGGTTGCTAACGGCAGGAACGGGGCAGTGCTTGGCCTGTAAATAGATGAGCACAAAATAGTAATGTAAGATGTATATTGTTCATATTCTATGTGACATATGAGGTATTATCATTACGTTCATCATCATAGTGGTGTGACATATGTGTGTCAGCGGTATCACTGGGATTGTAAAGAGGGTGTGTTGTAGATTATGTTATCAGGTGTGTAGAAGGTGTGGCATGTGGGGGGATGCACACAAAATGTTGTGTTAGTCGGGTGTGTGTGTCACATTGATGTAATCTGGCCCGTCGCATTTGTAAGTACGTGTAGGTAAATGTGATTTACATCGGGTGTGCATATTGTACGGTTGTCAACGTGTGATACAGTGTTGTTTCTTATGTTCCTGTTGTGGTTCATTATGCAGATGCATGGTCTCTGTAATGAACTAAATATGTGATTCTTGTATTATCCAGCCATACTATGTACATGAGCGGGTCAGTCCATGTAAAGCCAGAGTGGGGATCTAGTGGACGGATAGATTGAATATCAGCCAAGGTTTGGGCCCCAGTCCCATATGTGACAATAGCCAGTTAATGTAGACAGTTTGGTGGCGGTCAAGTTACGGTGATCCAGCGCCGAATTCCGTGAACGCTGAAAGTAATGGGGAGCTGTGCATCACACTCAGTTGGTAAATCCAGATCTAGTGGAATCATCGGTGATTGGCTAAGAACGCAGAGCCTTTATTCTGGCGAGAGTGCCTGCCAGCATTAGTTGTTACAGAAGTTTCAGGTAGTGGTAGTTCGGGGCGAGGAGCCCGTTTGTTGACCGTCCAACCAAAACATTCAGATGAAATGATGTGTGTGTGTGTGTGTAAATCATTTAACCTCCATCAAGAAACAGTATCAGGTAGCTTGTTGTATACTACACTGCCACAGTGATCTGAAGCTCTTTCTGATTTGAGAGAACAATATGAGCAGTGAGATTGTCACCGTTCTATCTATTCCGTCTCTCTCACCTCTTTCTCCCTCGTTCGATAAAACAAAAGTTTAAATATACATCGATCATTCACTCCTCTGTAGACTCGGTTATGAATGTGCTCTCAAACGAGTCTAAATCAGTGAAACTAGTTCATAAAAATCATCGATTTGAAAACTGTGCTTAATGACGATTAGTAGCCAGACTTTCAATGATTCTATGTTATAAAACAGATGGTTTTCTTGTTTTAGGTTAAGAAGTAAACAGGTTTTAGTGATTCTTTGGTTCATTATACAGTGGAGATCATCC
>WNGS01047532.1:0-14737 GCA_020271785.1 Procambarus virginalis | reverse complement strand
TTTGTGATATTTTTAAACTGCAGGGGGGGTTTGGGCAAAATGTGACCCATTGCTGCTCTCAGCAATTGGCATATTTTCGGTATAAAAAGTCGTAATTTCAAACTGCGAATAAGTTCAGAGAACCAGAATTTGGCTCCAAAATATGCTCAATCGTCGAATTGGAATGTTTCGGATATTTTGAAAAACTGCCGGTTGGGTTTGGGCAAAATGTGACCCATTGCAAATCACATTAATGGCATACTTTCGGTATAAAAAGTCGTAATTTCAAACTGCGAATACGTGCAGAAAGCAAGAATTTGGCTAAAAAATATGGCTCAATCTTCGAATTTGGGATGTTTGGGATATTTTGAAAACTGCAGTGGGGGTTTGGGCAAAATGTGACCCATCGCAGCTCTCAGTAATTGGCATGTATTCGGTATAATAAGTCGTAATTTCAAACTGCGAATACGTGCAGAGAGCCAGATTTTGGCTCCAAAATATGGCTCAAGCGTCGAATTTGGGATGTTTGGGATATTTTGAAAAGTGCAGGGAGGGTTTGGGCTAAATGTGATCCATCGCCGCTTTCAGTAATTGGTACATTCGGTACAAAATATCCGAAACATCCCAAATTCGACCCTTGAGCCATATTTTGGAGGCAATTTCTGGCTCTTTGCATGTATTCGCTGTTTGAAATTACTACTTTTATACCGAAAATATGCCAATTACTGAAAGCAGCGATGGATCGCATTTTGCCCAAACCTTCCGTGCAGTTTTCAAAATATCCCAAACATCCCAAATTCGACGCTTGAGCCATATTTTGGAGCCAAATTCTAGCTCTCTGCACGTATTCGCAGTTTGAAATTAAGAATTTTTATACCGAAAATATGCCAATTACTGACAGCGGCGATAGGTCACATTTTGCCCAAACCCACCCTGCAGTTTTCAAAATATCCCAAACATCCCATGCGAGAGGGGGGGCTTACTCCCGCCGTTTACCCGTTGGATTTACCCGTTGGATTAATTTATGGCTTTCACTAATCTTCATTAGTCACCATAATTAATTCAGCTCTATTTACCTATTTGTTATATTGAGCTATTATGCTTCTTCAGTTAAGGATTATCTAATTTAATCTTTTATGATTGTATTATTAATTAATTATTTATTTATTAAATAATTAATTATTATTATTTTAAAATTAAAATAAGTCCCCCACTCCGTGAGCGTTTTCTTCCAACCACAGAAATAGTCACTGCTTTTATCATAAAAGCGGTGAAATTCTGTGGGGAAGGATACGCATTACCGTGCTCCACTGTCTAAACGACTAAGCGGCGCGCGCGCGCGTAGAGCAGGGTACTTGGGAGCACAGGCGCGGCGCCTTCTGGCTCGCCTCCGCCCCGCAGGTACACCACAAAACTCCCACCCTCCTCCCGGTGCTCCGTCGGAACCCCCAAACGGGGGTGCTCCGTCAAAACCCCCAAAGTGACAAGCCAAGAATACCAAGCTTTACAATTACCGTAAATGCTCAGGCAACTTTAAATTAGAGATGTCTAGAGATGCCCGCAGCTACTTACCATATGTCAAGTGCTCACTTGTAGTGCAAGTTTGGGGTTGCAGACTTTACATGTACTGGGCACTAGCATATCATTACCCCTGGAAATTATTAACTATTCTATGCCCTCTGTGTATACAGAATATATTTTATACATACTGTACTGGCTGTGCCACTCAATTATCTCTGGCATTGTTTTAATTATAGCTTTAAGCTGATTGTGAGTACTGCAACATTGCTTCGGCTAGCTGGCACTAGACACGATTAATGTCCTATGACTTATTTCCCTTAGTTGCATCTTTGCAGTACTGGCATGCTACTCAGCCATGTTACACGCCTACTTGGATATTGTGGTACAGCAGTTGCTCTGTAAACATTAGTTAATAAATTAAGGTCCCCCCACTCCTGGTTTGTTTTCTCCCCGATCAGAAATGGCCCCTGCATAATTTAAATTAAGCGGGGGAATTCTGGGAGGCGAAAACAATTACGCAGCGCTCAGTGAGAGCTGCGCGCGCCGTGGGGGGGGGGGGGCGCACATTTAAGCAAACGCTCAAGGAGTTTCCCTCTCACTCCTACACAGCTACGGTACGCTCCTCCTACACAGCTACGGTACGCTCCACACGAAACACACGGGAGACATCTCCCGTCACGCAGGGTGCAGTCGCACCTCCACAGATCTCCAGTATCATCTATTGATACTGGTGATGGCTCAAAAGGGCCACCACTTACGGGCTATTCATGCCCGTGCCGCCTCCTGAGTGGCTTAATCTTCATCAATCAATCACACGAAACACCCGCCCTCCTCCCTTGACTGCAGAATATCTTGCTCTTCGAGCTCCTCACGTTTCTCCTATGCTACTCTCTAATTTGGGGGTGCTGCGCCGGATCCCCAAATCTAGGGCTGCCCGCAGCTACTTACCATATGTCAAGTGCTCACTTGTAGTGCAAGTTTGGGGTTGCAGACTTTACATGTACTGGGCACTAGCATATCATTACCCCTGGAAATTATTAACTATTCCATGCCCTCTGTGTATACAGAATATATTTCTACATACTGTACTGGCTGTGCCACTCAATTATCTCTGGCATTGTTTTTAATTATAGCATTAAGCTGATTGCGAGTACTGCAACATTGCTTCGGCTAGCTGCCACTAGGCACGGTTAATGTCCTATGTCTTATTCCCTTAGTTGCATCTTTGCAGTACTGGCATTCTACTCAGCCATGTTACATGCCTTCTCTTATATTGTGGTACAGCAGTTGCGCTACTTACCATTTGTCAAGTGCTCACTTGTGTGCAAGTTTGGGGTTGCAGACTTTACATGTACTAGGCACTAGCATATCGTTACCCCTGGAAACTAGTAACTATTCTATGCCCTCTGTGTATACAGAATATATTTTATACATACTGTACTGGCTGTGCCACTCAATTATCTCTGGCATTGTTTTAATTATAGCTTTAAGCTGATTGCGAGTACTGCAACATTGCTTCGGCTAGCTGGCACTAGACACGGTTAATGTCCTATGACTTATTTCCCTTAGTTGCATCTTTGCAGTACTGGCATGCTACTCAGCCATGTTACACGCCTACTTGGATATTGTGGTACAGCAGTTGCTCTGTAAACATTAGTTAATAAATTAAGGTCCCCCCACTCCTGGTTTGTTTTCTCCCCGATCAGAAATGTATGTGTATGTACATGTATGTATGAGGGTGTGTACATGTGTATACAACATTGATAATTTTGTAACTAGCGTCAAACATTGTTATTTGCTTAGCTAAACGAACTAGAGGGTTCAGTTCCTGAACCGATTATGTGCCTCTGTATTCCTTTACACCACCGCCCACGGGATGGGTATGGGGTGCATAATAAAGAAAGAAATAGAAGATATTGAAATTGCATAATACGGTTATTGACATTCAATAATAGTAAGATAAAGCAATGAGGACCAAATGGGAGACCAGTGATCAGATGAATATTACAGACTCAAGGGTAGCCTTCTCTTCTTGTATATAAATGAAAAAATAAATTCGTTTGTTTAATTCTAATGCTTGTAGGCAAGAACAGCTGTGAACGCCAGCTAGCGCACAAGTACATGAGCGCCCAAAATACTTTTACACAAAAGACATGTGCAGACAGGCTTGTGGCTTCTGACTTCTTTTTTATTGAATAATATTAAATATTAGGCGCTTACCTATAATAGTTATCATTTTATACAAGTATAACTATCACATAATAAATATAAAAGGAGTTTATCCAAAACTGACAGAAGTGTTGTGTTTTGTGCGTTGTATCGTGTTTGCGGGCATTCGGGTGTGTTGTGTTTACGCTGGCGGGCGGCGTCCTTACCAACTCCGAATTATGTCTATTACATCACTAAACTTCATTTAATAACTATATACCTGTTACACTCGACGTCTCGTTTAAAGACAGATTCTTTGGCTAACTTATCATATCTATCATATCTATCATGCATTCGGAGGCCAACATGAGATGGAGACCACATGAAATGGACTCTGTTACCATCCTTAATAATTTTGTTGTATTTGTGTCTAGTTTCGGACACGAGCATGTTACAGTTATGTCTTAAAGAGTTGAGAGCATTTAAGGATGATAAAGAGTCACTTACAAATAATGTGGAGACTATATCCATTGATGGATAATACCTGATTTTATTTACCATTTAGATTAATGGTTAATGACTTAGGTTTAGGTTAGGTTTTTTAATTAAACCAGCCAGAATGAGTGAAGCCATGAAGGGCATTTTTATTAATTAAAGCACCCAAATATTGGGTGCTTCAGGTGTTGTTCCCTCTTGGATGATCTTGTACCTCTCTGTCTCACACCTGTAAGAATGAGTGATATGGTTAAGGGAAAACAAAGTGCAGGCAAGGCAATGGAGGCCACTCTTATTTTTGGGTGATAGGTGCTTCTCTTCAATAGTGTACTTGTTAGGATCCTGTAATATATAAACTATTTAATGGGGTTTAAGACATTTACAAATTTGCCTGAGCCTGAATACTAAAGAAATTAGAATAAATAAATAATGAAAGTTTTCGTTAAAAGTTCAAATGTAAAACACACCAGTACAGTATATGAAAACCATGGAATTGTATACCTGTGAAAGTCGTAAATAGCAAGACTTTACTCAAGTATAAAATTCTGCTGGATAAATGTTTATGAAGAACTGAATTGCAACACACATTTAGGCTGTTAGCTTACCTTGCTTAGATATGAAAGGAAAATTCCACATAACAACTCTTTAGTATGTTCGGTTAAAATCTTAGGGCTAGGACAATAAAATTAGAGAAATTAAGTAAGAGAAATTAGTAAGGGAAATTAGGTAAAATTTATTATACTTAACTTTTATATCATCAGTTTAGTAGTAAATCTTATCATCATCATCTTCACTGTCACAAAGCTCCAGGTAGGACTCAGAATCTCAATTTCCATCTCTCTGGCCTATTTGAAAATATAATAAATTTAATGAACAAATCACATTAACCGTGATGAGTGGTTCGAACCTATGGGCTTGGCATTCCCAGATGCTTGCTGTAGTCGAATGCGCCACAACATGGTCAAAAGAATTGCAACCTAGGGTACTAATGCACCCACAATTCAATTTTTGTTTATTAAGCACCCCCCATACCCATTCCATGGGCGGTTGTGCATGCAGTTTCCTGTGCACTTGGTCTATGTCCTCCAGTAGCTCTACCTCTGATGGCCCTTTCAATACACATAGAATTCATATTATTGTGATATATCAATACACGGAGAAAGACATTGAAATGGGGGCATCAAAGGCAGAACTACTGAATGACAGAGACCAAGTTCATGGGGGAATTGTGTGAAACCTGGTTTGGCTTTAGTGGAAGCCTTGGGATCCTTGTGGGTGCAGTAGTACTCCAAGTTGCAATTCATTTGACCATGTTGTGGCGCAGTGGACTAGAGCATGCATCTGAGAACACTCAGTGCATGGGGTTCAAACCCTCATCACAGTTCCCGTGATATATCACGATACTGTGATTTATCTGTGTACACATTTGATATTACTTGGAATCATACATTTAGGTTAATTAAATTAAATACTATATACTTTATTCAAATTAACCTTATTGTTATAATGAAAAAGTTCAAGCAGTTAATTCAAGGAAATGGTCGCTAATTTATAATGGAAAATATATGTAGTACATGATCTGAACACATAACTAACCTATAAATGCATTATAATACCTTTCACATATAAATGCATTATAATAAGTTTCAAAATAAATAAAATAAATATATATTATTTTTAGTACCTTTCTGAGTCGAGTAACTAATGCACGAGCCAGTCCATCAATTTTCCGATGGTTCCAAAAGACTGCACCCTCTGTGAGTTCTTCTGTTCTTTCTGAGAAAAATATTTATAGCAATTAATGAACTTCTTGAAGAGCATAGATTAATAACAGTTTCATAACATACCTTTACTCACCAAGACCAACTCAAGTTTGACAAATATGTTTTCATTCTTTTATTGATTCTTTGAGGGAGTTGATACTTATTGAATACAAATCTCATTATACTGATTACAGGGCAAGTAAAAAAATCTAAAACTTGATCAGATGAACAAATACTGTACCAGCTTTCAGCATGTTTTTAGTTGTAGAGTTGTATGGTGAGAGGTATGCAAACACTTGCTCTGCCTCTTCCCCTAAAGTCAGGCCACTTCCTTCTTGCCACCGCCCTCCATACAATACCTTTAACATAAAAGTATACAGTAAAAAAATTCAAATTACTCTACAAAAGTTAAAAGCCACCTACTATATTAAATGATACGTATATCATTAATCTTAAACAATCAGAAATCTTAAATTTTTTACACAAACTGTACTTATTAAATTTAATGTAATTAGTATACATAAATGTATACATTAGTATACATAAATGTAATGTTATATTTTTATTTACCTGACAATACCAAGCATGTCCTTTTGCATGTAGGACTCCTAAAAATGGCTTTGCTTGACCAATGTGAAAATGTGATTGTTTCTGAGCCACAGTTAAGGCCCATGGCCAATATTTGCAAATTATGTCTTGACAAATAAACTTTACATATTTGAAATACATAATTTGCAAATAGTGGGCATAACTGTACAACTCTCCTTGATACATATTCAAGGTGTGGAGGATAATACCATGTCGACAGGAGGCCATGCTGATTCCTGTTTCATCCAAACTTTGGAATGAAAGAGGCTTATTTTGAGCAGCTTTCCATGCAGACGCTCCACACATGTGCTTACTCTGTTAAACAAAAATATTTATAGTAACTAAATATCCAGTTGGTGAGCATGATTATAATTATGTAGGACGGGTAGAAGGTAGAGATTATTTTGCGCGAAAGGCATTGTTGTTGCACATAAGAATTTCTATGGGCTATATTTCCTTATTTAATATATATAAACTATAATGAAAAATACAAAAATGGCCACCAGATGTTACAGTCACCAAACAGTTATTAGTTAAAATTGAAGGTTTCTCAATATATATAATAAAACTCACCTTAGTTTTCAAGCTCTGAATAGTGCCAACATGAGCTTGAACATCTTCATCTTTGCTGAAGATACTATCAGAATAATAGGGGTTTCTGATACCTCTGCAATGATAATTCAGAAATAATTATTCATTGTGTGTAACCACTATAATATTAAACAACGGGTAATGGGGTATCAAAAAATGTTTTATATGAAGAATTCTGATGCACTGCTAAATTTTACATAAAACAAAAAATTTACATGGTGTTAGATATATAAAATGATGATATGGATGCAATTGAAAGGCAAACTATAAAGACATACTCGGTTAAAAAATATAAGTCATATGACAATGTATATTTATATGTGCATACTTTATTTACAAGAACATTAATTTTGAAGATAATATAATTCATTATAATATAGTGTGTGTGGATGACAAAAGAATACTATACATTAAGTATCTGTAAAGCACATTTTATTACCTCCCAACTTTGTTGTAGCGATACAGCTTCTTGTTGCCATCAATATGTACTGCTAAAGGAGTTGTATCACAAGCAGGACACTCATTGTCAGCTTCTCCTCTAATTTTCCTTAGCTCATATTGCTGGAATCGTCATTCGAAGAACACTCTCTTCGAAGTTAGAAATTTAATGGGTCCATTCTAGGATATAGAATTATTAAGATGGTGACATTTAAAATGCATAATATGACATAAGATAAATAAACAAAAAAAGCATTCCATTTTGTATTTGAACAAAATTAAAAACTAATTATTACTAAATGAAAATACATTACTACAAAATTTTGATAATTTTTGTATTGAAATATAAAACTGAAAATATTAAGAATAATGGTATCAAAACATACACGCCCACGAGAAGCACCAAAGGATTCCAGTGCAGTGACTAATGCCCGAAATGATGTTCCGGGACAATTTCTTTTTATATGGTGCCATGATTCAAGCAGACTGGTGCTGTAGAATGTGCTACTCTTTCCTAATGATGAATAGAAACCAGACTTGTGCATGGTTTTGCCTAGTTGTTGATGCTCATATCCACAGTGGCATGTATAGATTGGAGTATAGAGGTCATACCTTCCTGTAGTTTAAAATACAGTGCATTGAGTGGTGTGGCAACTTGCTAAAATAGTGATGTAAAAATTAACATTTAATGCAACAAAAATTCCAAAATGTATTGCGATTCAGGAAAATCCTGTAATGGAAATGAAAGGGTAAATTTTAAAGTTTATTTACCCATTATAGTGATGAAGATGCAGAGATTGCTGGAGCTTGAAATTTTAAACTTGCAATCTATGCAGTTGGGGCAAGAATTTGGTGGTTGGGCTGGTACAACAGGTTCTGGTAACAAAGAAAAGGAAGACAGTTTGGCAAAATGAGTTTTATGGAAAAGAATTTCAGACTTAATATTTCATCGTTTCTTGATTGTACAAAATATTGACATTATTCTCCAGATAATGACTGAGAAATTCACAGAAAAGAAACAATCAGACAATTAAATCAATCTATAAAACCAAGTGTCAGGTTTAAACTTTAAGACTTCTCCAAATGTTGTAATGACTGACATGAAACATGTATTCATTTTATTTTGTTATACCAAGATAATCGTAGCTCTAAACTGGGATTGGGAAGTAATAGTAATCTCAGAACAAAGTACGGATTTTAGACAGGTATCGTATACTTACTCCAGTGAAGGATATTTCCTTCAGGGCACACAGTTTGTGTCGGGTCTAATGGCTCATAAAAGCCATTTTTCCAATATAATCTGTGGTGGAAAGGCATGAGAAAATGTTGCATTTGGTCACAAATGTGACACAAAAATGCAAAACAGTCTTCACATTTGATGCTTGCTTCACAATTTGTACATTGTACACAAACTTTACCTAATGAAAAAAGGGGTAATTATTTATACTAATTTTAAATACTGTATACCAAACATTTTAAACACTCTGAAGTCTAAATGTATTAATAGATTGTCATTAATTTGCATATGATGCTTATTATACAGTATAACCTTAATGAACACAGCAATATTTAATTTACCTTTATCTGGAACACCCAACTCAGACAATGTCCAATCGAACAGCATTGCTCTGCTTTCTCCCCAATTAATCTCTGCATTTTTTCTTCTTTTTTGCCAGTCAGAAACACTTGGCTGAGAATCTTGAATTTGTTCAAGTTCTGCAGCAAGTACTTTGAAATATGGGATTACAAATTAGTAAGAAAAATTTGTAAGTGAAAGGAATGATTAGTATAATATGTTAAACAAAATTTCATAGGCATTAAGCACATATTTTTGTACATAATATTTATGATGTGTGTCCATTAAATAAACCCTCAGTTAAATACCAACAAATAATGTTGGGGCATACCAACATCAAATGATTCCAAAGTTTCTTCACCAGCTGCCAAATAACTTTGAGTGTACGTTCTGCCACCAGTAGAATAGCCCGCATTTTGAATGTGTGGTGGTGAAAGTATAGCAGGCAGAATGTCTGGGTGGCACATTTGAAGATTTAAGCATGGTACATAATTGCAAATTGTATACAAATATTAATATTTTCAGACAAATCTCAAGATATTACTATAACTAACCTTATGCTACCAAGTTATTCAGTGTTATAGTAATTTAATCTCCATAATTGTCTAGCATACACTTAAAAATAGGCAACAAAAATTATTGGAAATTACACATAACAGCTGTAGAAATATTGTTAAAAAAAATAATAGAAGATTACCATCAGATTGGGGAGCAGCTGGTCTTTGTTTTGAATCAATATGAGATACACCCTGTATCTTATCTTTTTTCCGTTTCTTGTTTGTCACCTTTATTGAGTTTGGTTCCTCCACGTTTAAGAGTCTCTTCAAGTACTCATTTCTTTGTATCATTGCAGCACGTGCTTTCTGGTGCTCACGTTCAAGATGTTCTCTAGTCATCACTGCTATTCTCCGGTGAAATTCTGAAGAGAAAATAATAGTGTTCGAAGAAAAAGTACAAGAACAAAACAAGAAAATTATGCTTATGCAAAATTATGCTACAATGTACCTAGTAATAATCTTAAAATTTTGCTACAAATTACCTACTTATAATTATGTGTTAAATTATGGACTTTCCAATAATGATATGCATGTTAGTGGCATTACCCATACTGCCTACCTGGCCCCCCCCCTAGAGAGATAGTGGCCCCCCCCCTAGAGAGATAGTGACACAAGTTAAGGTAATCCCTTTAGTAAGGTGGTGGGTCAACATAAATAAGCTATAACTAATAATAAGGACACAAATCAATATGTTCATTTAACAGTGGTATTAACATTTATATAAATTTAGCTAAGAATACGTTTTTACAAGTGTAACAAAGTGAAAACAATGTATGAAAATTTTGATGATATATTAAAATGCTCATTGACTTGAACCTGTCTTCCTATATATAAAGTATAAAAATAGTAAACACAGTACCATTATTGTTGTCTGTAGTTATTTTTGGAACATCTGGTATGTACACCATACTGTCAAAATCCGATGATCTATCTGAAAAATTGATTGGTAGTGTAAATATTTGAATTCATTGCATAGCCTTTTATACTAACAAAAAAGAAAAATTGTACAGAAAAGCTAACACAACATTATAACACCTTTCTGTGTATTCTATGGTACAAAAGAAAACAAACCTTAATTATAAAGGAAAATAAACGGACAGAAGAACTATGCATACTGCTGAAACTACTTTCCACAAAAAATCTGAACCAAGGGATAGTCCCCTGAGATTTTCAATATGAAAATTTCCCCCTTACAATATTTAAAAAAAAGCAGAAAGAGTTCAGCACAAAACTAATGTCCGATCAGCTTGGTATAACACATCTGTAAGCTCATGGCGAAAATCCTAAGGGAGGGAATCATTTACCATCTTTCAGTGAACAATCTTATTCAATCGACACACCATGGTCTTCTTAAAAACAGATGCTACCTTATAAACCTCCTCACTTTTCGGACATGGTAACATGGCACTCAAAGGGTTTCCGGTGGATGTAGTATACATGGATTATGCTAAAGACTTTAATAAGGTACCACATGGAAAACTAGCAAGGAAATTACAGGTTCATGGAAAAAATTGTAAAATGGACAAAACAATAGTTAAAACAGAGAGCAAAGGGTCATACTAAATGGGAATGAATATGAAGAAATGTGGTAAGTTGAGTACCTCAGGGGTCCATTTTTAGGTCTAAAATATTTTTCATATACTGAACATCTATGATATAGAAGAGAATATAATATAATCAACCACATCCTCATATTTGCAAATGTCTGGCATTTCACGAGCACTTTGTCCTGGGTTCATATCCTGGCCGGGGAGGATTTACTGGGTTAGGCTAACCTAACCTAACCTAACTTAACCAAACCAAACCAAGTATCTCAAGTTACAAGTATCTCTGGGAATTCTTATTATCTGCTGTTGTAGAATTGACAAAATGGACACTGTCAACAAAATTATTCCCACATACTCCGTCACTATGTGATGGAGTACACATAGGGCAGGGGACTGAATTGTCCCTGACAGGGACAATTCTGTAACAAATGTTCTATCATAAAACTTTGTACAGTTTATTAATTTCTTACCGTTTGATGTACCAGGATGATCCATGTGTGCTGAAGTTTTATAGCTGGAGCTGGAAGATCCTGTCGAGATGACTTCTTTAAAGAGACTAATAGCTTTCCACACATTGTGTATGAATGAGTTAAGTCCTCCAGTACTTGGCCTAAGGAGTTACCAGGTCTGATTTGTAGAAACTAGTGAACTATGGAGATGAGATTGTTAATAATATACTTTTTTTGAGATTCATATGACTTGCAGATTAAAAACCAACCTTATTTTACCACATCGCCGTGGTAATATTTTTACCTTATTTTACCATTATTGCCTTGTTGGGAACACGCATGTCTACACAAATGCGTATCTCATCTGGATTCTTCGGCTTTGGTGGAGTGACAATTGGGCTTACCCATGGTGTTGGGCCTGTTACCGGTTCAATGATATCTAGTTCTATCAGCCTATCCAGTTCGGCATCGACTTTCTTGCGAGTATGGAATGGTTGTCGGCGATGTGGTTGGGCAACTGGAATTACATCTGGGTTGATATGCAGATGTACCTTGCTATCAGTATAACAACCTATGGATTTAAACCGATCAGAAAATTCAGCAACAATAGCATCAACATTGTTTGCAGATTCCACTGCTACAGCATTAGAAAGCTGAAGTAGCCCCAATTTGGTTGAAGTCTTGTAACTGAGTAGAGACTCCTTTGCATTCCTAACAACATGGAATGTAGTAATGAGCATTGCATTCTTTGACTTAATCTCTGCAGTGAAAGTTCCAATCACTGGTAAGGCTACCTTTGAAGCATAGGCAGTGGCTTTGCCATTATAGTTTTCAAGCTTTGGGAATTGTTTTTTAAATTTTTCATAGTGGCACTCAGCAATGGTGTCAATGTTTGATCCAGTGTCAATAAGAATTTTGAGACAAATGCCAGCAATGTATACTATAGTCTCTGGGTTGTTTGGAAGATCATTCCATTTTGTGATTGATTGTACTCCATAAGTGTAATCACATTCACTGTCATCTGAGACTGGTTGTAATGAAATGTTGTCTTGTATATTATTAACATTCTTGATTTGAGGTGCAATATTGTGTTTGCCACCTCGACTCCTATGACTTGATCCTCGTACATTGCTTTTATTTATTGATTGTGGTTTCTTTAGTGCGGAACGACACATAGCACCAAAATGATTTAGTTTTCTACACTCATAGCACTTCTTACCTTGTGCAGGACAAACATTATCTGGGTGTGGGTAATCTCCTCCACAATTGTAACATTTATTATTGACAACCTCTGATGTGAGTCGTTGTGACTACTTGAGTCTTGTTCCATGACTCCAGTTGTGATGTGGTTCTCGGCTCAATTTAATGTTAGGTTTGGCATGATGTCTTCTACGATCATGGTGTACTCCCTGAACCTTACATACTTCATGACTGTTAGTAACAGTGGCAGAACCGTTGTTGGCACTGCACTCCATGGCACGAGCATCACGTGCAGCATCTTCCAATCGACGAGCCATATCCAGTATCTTGGTAAGAGAACTTTCATCATCAACAAGTTCTAGAGCTCTTCGACGGAGACGTGTAGATGTGCATGTTTCAATTATTTGCTGTTTGATTTCTTTGTCAACATCAGCAAACTCACAATGGGTTGCTAAACCCTGCAGACGTGTATGGTATTGATCAACAGTTTCATTAGAGAGTTGTTTTGCTCTCCTGAAATGCATAATTTCCATAGCAGTATTTTGCCTTGGTTTGAAATGCTCAGTTAATTTGGCCTTGGCAGTGTCATAATCTTTGGCACCACCAGTATCTTTCAGTGTATCAAAGATATCACAAACTCTATCACCTGCATAATGAAGCAGAAAAGCACGCTTTCTTTCAGCACTTTTGATGTCAGAAACTATCAACAAATTTTCAAACCTTTTAAGCCATTTGGTCCACCTCTGTGACAGGTTTGTCTGGTCACAGTCAGGATCAAATGCAGAAAACTGAGGTATATTTGCCATTTTTACTGAATAAATTTAAACTTATCACTTAAAATGTTCCTCAGAATATATAACACTTACTGCACTGTATATGTTATTTAAGAATTCACTGTAATTACTTTAATTTTGCAAAGCACACAAGCATTTTAATGCAAAAGTTCACAACAGTGCACAACACAGCAGCAACTGACTTCTTACCTAACCCTTGTGTACATGTGTTGTTCCTACTCACAGCAACACAGCAGTTGTTAGCATTTGGTACAGCAGTTGGCAGCAGTTGGCAGCAGTAGGCAGCAGTAGGCAGCAGTTGGTACAGTGTGAAGAATTTTGTAGCACGGAGCGTCGTTTCGTAACCAAAACATCGGGTTTTGTACACTGCATCAAAGCGTCGTTTCGTACACAGCGTCGGCAGATTCCTCTCACAGCAACACTCAGCACAGCTTGGGTAGCACACAGCATTGGCCAGCACACAGCAACGGCCAGCACACAGCAACGATCAGCACACAGCAACAGTCAGCACACAGCATGGGGTTGCATACAGCATCGGGTATGGTGCTCAGAGACAGCTTCTCCTTCCTCCTCTGGGCGAAACAGCATGCTCCTTCCTTGTGTTTTGTTGAACAAAATACCTGCGTTCCCAGTTCATCGTCGTCGCCAGTGTGGTGTCTGTGTATAGCTGAGATAGTCTTGGTAGTAAGGTTGATGTAAAGTCATTCCTGGTTACTGACTTTAATAATAATAACGATTACATGATAGAGTAGCTCCCAAGCTTGGCAGGCGTCCTGTGTGCTGTTTACCTTCTCCAGTGGCGTCCAGCCGCCGCACATAGAAAACGGATGGTACCATTTTCTGTGAACATGACAATCCTGTGGGTGGATGTGACCCCCATACCCATCCTGCGGGTGGTATTGGACCCCTTACCCACCTAACAGGTTTAGTGGACCCTATACGCATCCTATAGTTGATATATAGTAGACACCACACCATTTGCAGTAGTTTACCCCATAGAAAACATAACATCGTTTTCTGTTAGCGTTCCTACAGAACATTCTTTAAATATTTTTAAGGCACAAACTATTGTATATTATATTGATTGGTGA
>WNGS01047528.1:26804-34503 GCA_020271785.1 Procambarus virginalis | reverse complement strand
AAAACTTTTCAAGAGTGCCTTGATATTCTGATGACTACGTTCAAGAGAACCCTGTGAAGCAGGATGATAGGGGCTGGACAGTACCTGTTTGATGTTGAACTCCTCCAGAGTCCGTTTGAAGAGATCACTGGTGAAGTTGGTACCACAGTCGCTCAGAATCTCCCTCGGAAATCCATACTGGGTGAAGATTTTCAGTAGATTCTTCACCACGGTAGCAGCTGTAATTTTTTCACTGGAACTGCTATCGGGAATCTGGTGGTAGGACACAGGATGGTTAAGATATAGGCGTTGCCGACACTGGTCCGAGGCAAAGGACCAACACAGTCAATAATAAGTCTGTGGAATGGTTCCTCAGGCACCTGGATGGGTATCATGGGTGCTCTGGGAACTGAAACATTGGGTTTCCCGGCTTTCTGGCACACGTGGCATTGTTGCACAAACTGTTTTATGTCATTAACCATACCTGGCCAGTAGTAGTCTTGGCGAATCCCATGGTATGTCTTGTTAAACCCGTAGTGTGATAGAGCTCCGTGGGCCAGGTGTAGAATCGTGGGCCGCAGGCTGGTAGGAATCACTAGTTGTTCAATGTTTGCCCAATCGTCCTCGTCCTTCAGTTTACTGGTCTATACCTGCGATAGAGTAATTCGTTCTCCAAGAAGAACCCAGGAACACTGTCGGATTGGGTCTCAGCCTGAAAGAATAATGGTGTCAAGGTAAGATCTTCTCTGTAACTTACGGAACTCCAAAGCGGTCAGATTAGGGGGTAGTTTCGAAGGGTCTTGAGGGACAGCGGTAGCAGTAGAGTCAGCTGGCTGTGGTCGTGCAGCTTGAGCACGGGTGGTCACCATATCAGGAGGAGAAACTTCATCACTCTCTTGAACCTTTGCTGGAAAATGCTTAAAAATCGGGTTATCCAACACAGAGTTGCTCAACTGGGATATGTCCTTGACGATCAAGTTGGTCGGTTGTTGGTCTTCTGCCAAGTCGTTGCCTAGGAGAAGTTGCACTCCAGCATGGGAAAAGGCTTTTCCCTGACGGCGACTTGGACTTCACCGTCACGAAGGGACAATCCAGGTGGACTCTGGCAGAGAGGATAAGGAGTAGTAGCAGTAAGGTCAGTGATGAAGACAGTCTCTCCTGTGTAGGCGACGTTGGGCACAGCTGATTTCAAGACGATCGATTGTAGAGCCGCTGTGTCTCTCAGGATCTTAAGTCCAAAACGTCCCTCTGAATCTGAATCGTGGGTAGAGATAGTTCCTGGATATAGATGTTTGCTAAAGAGAGACAGATCATTAACATGAACACCAATATTCATTACAGGCTTACCGACTTAGGGGGAGTAGGTTTGGGCTTAGTATGTTCTAAGTTACCTTTAGATTGGGACTTACCACATTTTTCTATGGTATGTCCATAGAGTCGACAACACCTGCAGTACAGTTGAGAGGTACCTTGATCTGGGCTCGCTTTCTCGTAACTGTACCAAGACTTCTTACTGGTAGGTTGTTCTGGTGTCAGCCGGTGGATGAGGCTGTAAGTGTCAGCTGACTTCGCGCATTTCACCAAATCGGTCTCTTCTTGTCTGCTAAGTATAGGCGGACAGGAGGAGGTACACGCCTCAAGAATTCTTCAACCAACATGAGGTTGACAAGCTCTGGAAAAGTAGAGACATGTGCTGCCTCCAGCCATTTCATGAAATATCTCCGTTTGGTGTTAGCAAATTCTAAGAAGGTGGTGGTACTTGCCTTGATGTAGTCATGGAACTTTCGTCGGTAGCTCCGGTGGAGAGAAGGTAGGCGTCCAACACAGCTTGCTTCAGGGTGGTGTAGTTGTTTTCGATGCCAAAGTGCTGAGTGTGACTGCTGCTCTACCTGTTAAATGTACTCGGAGAAGGGTAGCCCATTGGTCGTCAGGCCAACTAAGTTGATTAGCAAGGGTCTCAAAGTAGTGAAGAAAACATCAACCTCCGTTTCTATGAACGGGGGCATTAACTTACTTGCATGGGAGATATTGAAACTTGGAGGAAGGCTAGCTGCAGCTTGTTGGAGTTGAGCTTGGTGTGTAGCGTCCATCGCGAGTTCTCTGTTACGACAGTTTAGAGCTGTTTCTGCCTGTCGTTTGTCCTGTTCACGTTGTATCTCGAGTCGCTCTTTGTAAAAGGCCAACTCACGTTCACTTTCTTCTTTCCTCAGTGCGGCCTCTCGCTCTTTGAGGTGTAGGGCTTCTTTTGCCAGAGCAGCTTCACGCTCTTGCTCTTCCTCTCTGATGTTAGCTTCACGCTCTCTGATTGCAGCTGCTTCCTGTTGTTGCTGTATGGCGGCTTGCTGTTGTTCCTTTTCGAGCTTCGCGAGCTCGATTTTGAGTTTCATTGCCGTCAAATCTTGCTTATCTGAAATGGTATATTGTTCGTGAGTATCAGAATCTATAATACCTTCATCCGCAAGGTGATCCAAAATTATATTATGTATGGCATATTTGCTGGGCTCCAGGGGGAACTTCCTAGTGATACTCATGTGCAAGACTTATCAATTCGACCCTCTTAGCATGTCGTAAGTTCCCTATTTCACTTTCTGGATCTGCCTTAAAAGCTTGGATACGGAACATGGTGAAAAATGGCAAATAAATGAAGAGACACGAATATACTGTGAGAATATGGTGAATGTCAGAAACAGGAAACGTGGCAACTGATACCTATCCTGTGGAATTGTTAATAATTAGAGTTAATTCAAGATGGTAAATGAATAAGGTCGCAGGAAATCTTGTACCTGGTACTCACTGTGGGAGGATAAAGGCAAGAAAATCCTACTAATGAGTTGAAACTGAGTTTCAAAAGACAAGTGAAACACTAAACGGTTCCAAAATAAATGAGGTAGTACAAAAATGTAGTCATACCTTGCCGAGTCACTATAGAACATAAGCAAGGTACCCACTGAAATTGAATATGGTACTTACAGAATTAGCGACTTTCGTGCTCAAAAGAAAGAAAGCTAATTCCCTACCTTGAGTAAGGACCATCAATTCTGACCGACGAATAGGGGTGCGAGTGTCAACTGGTGACGAGAACTATCGGCGAGGTCCCAACTCGCCAATTAAAGTCCGTGCTAGAGGAACTTTGGCCCTCTTTATCCTCCTAGAGTCGGATTGCAGAAATTAGGTGCTATTGACCCGGAGACAGACCACAGTACCAGGGTACCTATGTGATAATCTGTCAAAAATGTGAGAAATATCTGAGGGACAAAAGATGTTAAACACGGATAATAACACGGAAGGGGGAGACGACCAATTAAGAATATGACTGAGGCCTACAGTCACCACGTAATCCAAAGTTGTCTCACACTCACCATATGCTACTCCCGTAAGGCACAATATACACAGCACCATATAAATACTAAACGTGATTAAATGTAAATATTGAAAGCAAGGGAATGAAAGCCAAGTACGCTTACCACAAATTTCCAATACCTGAGTGCAGCTCCTAGGACAGGCCCCTAATTATATGTGAAGGTAAAGTAGTGGAGTATGGTGTTCGGCAGTCTTCCACTGGCAGATGTTAATGCCAGGTCACACATAAAATAAAAAAAAGGAAAAAAAGAATGACTGCTTGTTTGATAATCTGTGGTAAGGTAAGGGAAGAGACATGAAACACAATAATAAACAATGATATTTAATAACACTAAAAAACAAATTGAAATAAAGGCAATACCTTGGCTTAAGGGTGCAAGACAACAAGTGGAAAAATAACTGAACATAAAAATGAATTACCTTAAAGGGAGGAGAAATGACATACAATAATAAGTAAAATAATAATAGTGCTGGGAATATATGCGCTAGCTATAAGCCTCTATTTGATCACACAAGGTGAGTCAACTAGGTGTTCATAGCGTGAGAGCACGAGAAATTCTGGCTGGAGAACTGCTGGGCGGTCCTGACATTGCCTTGGCGAGGAATGTGGTTGGCTTAGGACTGAAGTGGTGTGTTCTCGAACGGCCAATGAGAATGCAGGATGACCAGTAACAGGTAGTTTGGCTGGGACTGTAGCAGTTGAAGTGGTCGGCGCGCGACCAGGTGTGCAGGAGTGGGGGGAGGAGGGAGTTGCAGGTGTGTGTGGCTGTCTTGGTATATACGTTTAAGCCACTTTAAAACGTATCTTGAATATTGTTGAGAACGTGACGAAGGAAAGGAAGAGCAGGCTAAATCTCTGGGAAGAGATTATCGTCACAGGATAAAAACTAAATATTTTAATATAACAAATAGACTTTAACAATTACAAAAAAAACAGATCCTCAATGGCTTGGCTTATATACACAGTTCAAAAATATAAAAGAGGCAAACATGTGAACGTTACATTAGATCAAAATAAATGTTGCTGAAATGCTATGTACATGAGCTGCATAAATCTACCCCCATCCAGGGGAGCGAGAGAGCAGATGAAGCAGCTGGAGCACTGAAGAGTATTCTGCTGGCTAGTTGCTGGTGAGCTCCTTTTATACACGAGCGAAGCCATGTAGGTGGCGCTGGTGTGCAGATAATTGCCAGCCGGCAGACGCAAATGAGCAGTAGGCTTGTTGACCAGCGGGTGGAGCTGGCCTCCCAGACACCAGGTGTCTCGGGTCACGGGTACTGCGGTGTACAGAGTAGTGGCATCTTGTCTAGACACAGGCTTCTGATCACGTAATGTTGTTGCTGTTCTCGAGATTAATTTCTTTCACTTGAGTATGCAGATTTGTTGTTGTTGAATAGGCGATGAAGGAATAGGCCTAATCTCCTTTCCTAAGGAAATTCTCGTAACAATCGATTAATGGATAGATCCATCCTTGCTTTCTTTGGTATAATGATATCATGATACCAAATGGATAGAAGGACTTAGTTAATAAGTTTTCCACACTAAAATAATTTATTAAATTTAAACTGGTAAGTTTTGTCGTGACAGCCTGATGACTGCACCAGTACAAATGTTGGTAGACGCTTTTATGTTGAGAATGACGAGGTTTCAAAAGTGTTGTCTTGTATGGATTCATCTGCCATTAATCTGTCTCATTAATTGATTTGGGGCCTGACAGCTGAGTGGACAGCACTTCGGATTCGTAGTCCTGAAGTTCCAGGTTCGATTCCCGATGGAGGCAGAAAGAAATGGGCAATTTCTTTCACTCTAATGCATCTGTTCACCTATCAATAAATAGGTACCTGGCAGTTAGACAGCTGCTACCTGGGGATGTGTAACAAAAAGGAGGCCTGGTCGAGGACCGGCCGCGGGGACGCTAAGCCCCGAAGTCATTATCTTCAGATAATCCCAGAAGAAGATTGTACTGTAGATAGAGGAGCGGCCACTAAACATAAGCGTGTGTTAGAGGAAGAGACTCGCCGAACCGTAGGGCGGGATGTTGTGTTTATGGCGTCAGCGGGTCCTTGGTGCTGTGACGAGGCAGTTGTTTCTTTATTTGGCTGCTGGTGGCGTCAGGTATAAATGTGGCACAGGTCAAATGTGGCCCAATTTGTTGGTCGACTGGAGATATTTAGCCAGTGCTTTGACTATTTGATATTTTTCATATAAAGAGAGGTCACCTCCTCCTAATATGTGTTCAATGGTAAAGGGTATTTTAAGTGCGCTAAATACTTGTTAGATATTTACTCTGGCACTATGATGTCGGAAACAGTGAAGGAGATAGTATTCGATTGATTCTGGCACATGACAGTGGATGCAGAGTTCATTGATATCTGTTCCGTATTTAGAGCTGTGTGCTGCCAGTTTGGTGTGTCCCAGCCTTAATCTGGTCATTGTTACATCACTTTCTCTGCTTTTATATCTGAGATGTTTCCAAGTTTCCTATTTTTTTTTATGGACTCATAGTACAAAGGTGAGCATGACGTTTTCCATTTCATTACAAAATCTTGGGTGACGGTATCGTTGAAGGCTCTATAACGTACGATTATGTTACGTTATTGAGTAGATTGGATACCCAGTTTGTAGTGGGTTTTCATATTTATTTAGTAGTCTTGGATACAGCAGTGTCGTAGAAGTTGAGACGGAGCTTGGAGCAGAGCTGAGTGTGGCCGGAGTCGCGGAGCTCTATGTAGGAGAGTGTTGTAGCTGGATGAGGTCCTAGTCTGCTGTCTGTTCTGTGTCGAAGCTGTTCTAATCTTGGGGTCGATTAGAACTGCACACGCCGAGTGCTACATTCTTGAGGTTGAAGAGGTGAGGTAAATCCAAAGCGTCTGTACCGGAGTTATCTGACTCACTGTGGAAATTGTACTGCCGGCTATTCGCAATTCGCTTGCTTATATTCGATGATTACACCTCAGTTTCCTCCAACCAGGATGGAAAGAATGTTTCCTGTAAATAGGGATAGGATTATAGCTTGTGTAGTTAGTGCTAATTAGTTATGCCATTAAGATAATGAGAGACTGGAGCGAGTATAAGGCTTACTCGTTACAGCTCCTTTACGTGCAGCATGAGGTATTGGATGACGGGTAATGTGAGGCGTGTTGTGCAGCGCTTTGGCTAATTGATATTGGTATTGGATTGAGGTCTCATAACCGGTCAGTCGATGTTCATGAAGAAGTTGAAGGCATGGGTAAACAAGCTCTTTGCACGTTGTGGAAGGCTACGTAATTACTTGAATTGCATTCATGGAGTCACTGCAGATTGTATATATCCCAGCTATATGTTGTGATTATTTGGAGAGCTTGGTATAAGGCATATAATTCAGCTGTGAAAATAGATAGTTGGTTTGGTAACCACCATCCCTGTTTAAGGTGGTATTATGGGATCCATGCAGTCCTGGTGACCGAGGGTACCTTGTTTAGGAGGATGCCAGACCCATCTGTATAAATCGTTGTGAAATTTGGGTAGCAATGTGTCATTGTTGAGACAAAGACTGAGGCTATTGCTGAGTTTGGTGCAGACTTTAGAATGTTGTCTTCGAGTTGTATTGATGTGTTATGAGTTGAATAAAGCCAAGGTGGAATAGGAGGGACAGTAAGCTGGGTTTCAGAGTTTTGGAGTACAGTGAGGTCTATATTCAGGTTATTTGTAGCCCGTGTGAGGAAAAGATGTGAATGATTGGTGGGAAGCGGGGATTATGTGGGTTAACTGTTGGAATAATTTTTTATCTTTATGGGTGTGTCTAGTGAGCAGTGGTACAGAGTGACAGATATCTGGCAGTCATTATGTCTCGTCTGGTGGCTAAGCTTGTGAGGCCCGTTTCCCCGTGACGGCCCGGGATAGGAGTGGAACGCATTGCACCACATATAAGTCGCATGGCATTGTTTTGTTTGACCTCAAGGTTCTGTAGGCTAGTAGGTACAGTCGAATCATATGCCTGGCAACAATAGTCTAGTTGGCTGTGAATGTTGGTTGTATAGAAACGGAGCAAAATGTTATGGTGTGGCCCTTCTAACTTGGTTTGGTTTAGGTATATCAACGATATTTCGTGTTTGTGGCCGATTATCCAGGTCCTGATCAACTTAATTCTTCCTTTGCATTATCAAATTCACAAGTGAAAACAAAGAGAATGGTATTCTGCCTTTTGTCGGACATAATGATCCATATAGTCAATAGGAGTTTTAAATTTAATGTTTTCAGGAACCTACCAATGTGTACTCGTATGTTAATTTTTACTCTAATTTACTTAGAGTAATCTAATCGATTACTCTAATCTAATAAAGTTAAGCGAACAGTATTTTCAGGAATGTTTCTTACAGC
>WNGS01047528.1:4304-21804 GCA_020271785.1 Procambarus virginalis | reverse complement strand
ATGTCCGGTCGTGATGGTCAAGTGGTTTAAGGCATCCCTGTACATACCAGTTGCGTTGCTCCTGGGAGTATGGGTTCGAGTCACTTCTGGGGTGTGAGTTTTCAGTTGTATCTAGTCCTGGGGACCATTCAGGCTTGTTTGCATTTGTGTTCCTCACGTGTTGCCCCAAAAAATGAGGTGATTTGATAAAATGCTATGCCCAAGATAACCATCCAGGTGCCGGCGGGGAAGTGGTTCATATAGCTCAGGCTATCACTTCCTTATGTCCGGTCGTGATGGTCAAGTGGTTTAAGGCATCCCTGTACATACCAGTTGCGTTGCTCCTGGGAGTATGGGTTCGAGTCACTTCTGGGGTGTGAGTTTTCAGTTGTATCTAGTCCTGGGGACCATTCAGGCTTGTTTGCATTTGTGTTCCTCACGTGTTGCCCCAAAAAATGAGGTGATTTGATAAAATGCTATGCCCAAGATAACCATCCAGGTGCCGGCGGGGAAGTGGTTCATATAGCTCAGGCTATCACTTCCTTATGTCCGGTCGTGATGGTCAAGTGGTTTAAGGCATCCCTGTACATACCAGTTGCGTTGCTCCTGGGAGTATGGGTTCGAGTCACTTCTGGGGTGTGAGTTTTCAGTTGTATCTAGTCCTGGGGACCATTCAGGCTTGTTTGCATTTGTGTTCCTCACGTGTTGCCCCAAAAAATGAGGTGATTTGATAAAATGCTATGCCCAAGATAACCATCCAGGTGCCGGCGGGGAAGTGGTTCATATAGCTCAGGCTATCACTTCCTTATGTCCGGTCGTGATGGTCAAGTGGTTTAAGGCATCCCTGTACATACCAGTTGCGTTGCTCCTGGGAGTATGGGTTCGAGTCACTTCTGGGGTGTGAGTTTTCAGTTATATATATATATATATATATATATATATATATATATATATATATATATATATATATATATATATATATATATATATATATATATATATATATATATATATATATATATATATATAGGTTACAAAGATGGTTATCATAGGTTCTCTCGACAACCTATGATAACCATCTTCGTAACCTATATGTAACTCCTTTTTTGTAACAAAGTTCAAATAAAGCAAATATATATGTGTACATACAAAAGAATGGGGGTGGTAGGAGAAGAAAATATTAGTGTTCAGTGAGAAACCACAAGGTCTCCTCTGAATACGTTTTATTTTCTTCTCCGAGGCTATGGGTCCCCACATTGGCACCAGAGGTGGTACCCTCACAAACTTTATATATATATATATATATATATATATATATATATATATATATATATATATATATATATATATATATATATATATATATATATATATGTCGTACCTAGTAGCCAGAACGCACTTCTCAGCCTACTATGCAAGGCCCGATTTGCCTAATAAGCCACGTTTTCATGAATTAATTATTTTTCGACTACCTAACCTACCTAACCTAACCTAACCTAACTTTTTCGGCTACCTAACCTAATCTAACCTATAAAGATAGGTTAGGTTAGGTTAGATAGGGTTGGTTAGGTTCGGTCATATATTTACATTAATTTTAACTCCAGTAAAAAAAATTTACCTCATACATAATAAAATGGGTAGCTTTATCATTTCATAAGAAAAAAATTAGTGAAAATATATTAATTCATGAAAACTTGGCTTATTTGGCAAATCGGGCCTTGCATAGTAGGCTGAGAAGTGCGTTCTGGCTATTAGGTATGACATATGTATATATATATATATATATATGTATATATATATATATATATATATATATATATATATATATATATATATATATATATATATATATATATATATATATATATATATATATATATATATATACCCTCTGTGTCCTGAGGAAAAAATATCAAGGAATTAGACCGATAGCTGTGGGCAATTCACTCCGGCGCCTCGTCGCTAAAGCTGCTGCTAGAACAGTTAGCCAGGCAGCATCCGACATGCCGAAGCCAAAACAGCTTGGGTTTGGCATTCCCCAAGGGTGTGAGGCAGCGGCTCATGTAGCTAGAACCGACATTGCAAACATTACAGATGAAAAAGCCCTGATAAAGCTGGACTTCAAAAATGCTTTCAATCTGGTTAGAAGGGATGTAGTACTCAGTGCGGTTCATCGCCTTTTTCCTTCCCTCTACCCGTTTGTAAACTCATGCTACAGCAAGAATCTAACTCTGCTATTCGGGGAACATGAAATTGAATCACAAGAAGGTGTCCAACAGGGTGACCCCCTTGCTCCTTTTCTTTTCCGCCTAGCCATCAAGGAAGTCACCGATAACCTGTCCAGTGAGCTCACAATTTGGTTTTTGGACGATGGTACTCTAGCTGGCTCCCCAGACTCCCTCCTGGATGACATAAGAATAATTCAAGATCAAGGAGCAAGTCTAGGCCTTACCCTGAACTCTTCCAAGTGCGAAATAACCTCTACCAATCAGCACATAATAGAGCAAATAAAGGTTGTTTTGCCTGATATTCATATAACCAACCCAGAGGACTGCACACTCCTAGGAGCTCCTCTTGGAGGGAATGCCATCGACGAGGTCCTTGGTAAGAATATCACAGACCTTAAGAGGATGAATGAGAGGATTGAAGACATCGATGCTCATGATGCACTTTACCTCATCTCCAGATGCTTGACCCTCCCCAGGCTGACCTACTTTCCAAACCAACTTTTGGCTGACCAAAGATGTTCGCCATCTTTCAATAATATTAAATTAGAAGAGTAAGACAGCCTGCTGAAATCAATGCTAGAAAAAGCCCTCAACCTTTCTCTCAGCGATTCAGTGGAAACAGGCCTCCCTTCCTGTCAGACTTGTGGGCCTCGGATTTCGCACAGCAACACAAATTGCTGTACCAGCGTTCCTGTCCTCTTCAGTGGTGTCTGACAACCTGGTGAAGGAAATCCTACCTGAATATCTAGTTCAACAGGCAGAAGTACATGATCCCAGCTTTACAGACTTCACCACCAAATGGGTCTCTCTCGCAGAACCAGCACCCCAACCACCGCTTTCTGAAGCCCATAAGCAATCCAGCTGGGATCACCCCATTGCCGAACAAGAACCTGGGACATTGCTAGAAGCTGCAACAACACCACATGACACTGCCCGACTTAGAGCTGTAGCAGCTCCCCATGCAGGTGACTTCCTATTAGCATCCTCAATGTCAGCAACCGGCACTAGTCTCACACCGCAGGCCCTCCGAATTGCTGTGGCTCTCCGCCTCGCTGCCCCAATCCACATCGAATACAGGTGTATTTGTGGCGAGACTCGCTTATGTCGAGCCTCCTGCTGTCGCTGTATCTATCGATAATTTCTGTGTTGCTTGTTAAGATTTCTCTGGTGATTGTCTGGGTGTGTGAGGAGATTATATGCTCCTTGATGGAGCCCTGTTATTTGTGCATTGTTAATCGCCTAGAAAGAGACGTTGTTGTTGTTTTGCCTATATACTGAGATCTTTTGGGCTGACAGTCCTCAAATTGGCATGTGAAGGCATAGACGAAGTTAGTTTCTTTCAAGACGTTCTTTTGGTATCTGGAGAGTTCTTCATGAAGATCTCTCCAGACACCAAACAGAGCGCCTTGAAAGAAAGAAAGTCAGCCCCAAAGATCTTAGTATATAGGAAAGACAACAACGTCTCTTTCTAGGCGATTAATAATGCACAAACAATAGGGCTCCATCAAGGAGCATATAATAGTCATCAGGAGAGGTGACAAGTCGCCAATATAAGTTATTCATAAAAAATAGAATATCTGGCAAAAATTAACCTCATACTCTCTGACCAAACTAAATTCCAAAGGGTAAGGAAGGACACTACAGCCGAATTGAAAACGAAGGTAAACAGATTGATTGAAACTGTAAATGCCAAAAAAAATCTGGACTCCACCTGACAAATACACTCCTGGTTATGCATATGGGAATGTCAAGACCCACAAGCCTGGAAACCCACTTCGGATATCATCAGCCAGATACCCACACCCACATACAGACTGGCTAAGCGACTTAACTGCCTGCTGACTCCTTATGTGCCTTGTGCTTTTAGCCTGAAGTTTCCAAAGGAATTCGTTGACTTACTGCAGGGAGCACGGGGCCACAGGAATAAGAGCCTCTTTGGATGTGGAGTCGCTGTTTACCAACGTGCCTATGGACGTAACAAACAGGATGATGATGATGATCAAAAGAGTGTATTGTGATCCGGCTTGTACCCCTCTTGACCTACCAAAGACCATACTGAGAAAGTTACTCCAAGCCTGCTCTAAAGAAGAACCTTTCTTGAGTTCCGGTGGGCACATGTATAAGCAAGTAGATGGGGTTGCCATGGGTTCTCCCCTTGGTGTCCTGTTTGTGAACTTCTACATGGGTACCATAGAGCAGAGGATCTTAGTTGACATGATCTTGAAACCCGCCATATTCTGAAGGTATGTTGATGATATTTTCATGCAGGTACCTGATGTCAGACGTCTGCAGCAGCTGAAGGATGCATTCGAGCAGAATTCGGTGTTAAGTTTCACTTACGAGATGAAGAGTGGTGGGAAGCTATCCTTTCTAGATGTTACAGTCACGGAAAGGAATAGTGGCTTCCATACTTCAGTCTACACTAAGGAAACGAACATAGGAATGTGCCTTAATGCCAACAGTGACTGCCCAGACAGGTACAAGAGGAGTGTTGTCAATGCTTACGTCGACCGAGCTCAAACTCACAGCTCTGGTTGGAAAACGGTCGACAAAGAACTCTGTGGAGTAAGGCAGGTCCTAGTCAGTAATGGCCTCTCTAACGGTTATGCTGAAGACGTCATCAAAAGAAAGGTGAAACGCCATGCAACCTCTGAAGAGTCAACTAACACAACATCTGTACCTCCTATTAGACTGTTTTACAGGAACTTCTTTTCGACGACTCACAAAACGGAGGAAAGTGTCCTGAAATATATTATTTATAGGAACCTTTTCCCCACAGACACAAATCAAAAGATACAATTAACAATTTACTACAAAAACAAGAAAACGGCCAACCTACTCATGAAGAACTCTACAGGCACCAAACAGAACGCCTTGAAAGAAACTAATGTCGTCTATGCCTTCACATGCCCATTTGGGAAGTGTCAGCCCAAAAAATCTCAGTATAAAGGCAAGACAACAATGTCTCTTTCTAGGCGATTAACAATACACAAACAACAGGGCTCCATCCTGGAGCATATAATCTCACACAACCTGACCATCACCAAAGAAATCTTAACGAGCAACACAGAAATTATCGACAGAAACAACGATAACAGGAGACTCGACATCAGCGAGGCACTACACATCATGAAGTCAAAACCAGCAATCAACAGCCAATTAACACATAATTACATTCTATCCACTTCAACACCTCGATCTAGCACAGAAGCAAGAAGATAAAACTTATATATTCCCAATATACCCATTGTTTCGTGTTCTGTCTTTTCCCATTGATTTGTATCCTATCACCTCACCCAAAAACATTTGTATCCTATCACCTCACCCAGAAACAAATACAAGCACAATCTGAGAATGTAAAACTGTTTTTGAAAATGTAAGAAGTGTTCTTGCGAAATACTTGTAGGCATCAGACCATAAACAAAGTATGAAAATGTGCTTTGGTGAGTTAATTTTTCAACTACCCCTGACAGTGAAGAAAAACATAAGAAATATTGGGAAGATTCGTGTTAGAATCATTAATCTTATCTTTTCATTCATATTCAACCACATATATATATATATATATATATATATATATATATATATATATATATATATATATATATATATATATATATATATATGTCGTACCTAGTAGCCAGAACGCACTTCTCAGCCTACTATGCAAGGCCCGATTTGCCTAATAAGCCAAGTTTTCATGAATTAATTGTTTTTCGACTACCTAACCTACCTAACCTAACCTAACCTAACTTTTTCGGCTACCTAACGTAACCTAACCTATAAAGATAGGTTAGGTTAGGTTAGGTAGGGTTGGTTAGGTTCGGTCATATACCTACGTTAATTTTAACTGCAATAAAAAAATGACTTCATACATAATGAAATGGATAGCTTTATCATTTCATAAGAAAAAAATTAGAGAAAATATATTAATTCATGAAAACTTGGCTTATTAGGCAAATCGGGCCTTGCATAGTAGGCAGAGAAGTGCGTTCTGGCTACTAGATACGATATATATATATATATATATATATATATATATATATATATATATATATATATATATATATATATATATATATATATATATATATATATATATATATATATATATATATATATATATATATATATATATATATATATATATATATATATATATATATATATATATATATATATATATACACGGAAGGGAGTACCACCTCTGGCTGGAAGAAGGGGGACCCATAGCCTCGGAGGAAATCACACATAACGCATTGGAGGGATAAATATATATGTGTGTGTGTGTGTGTGTGTGTGTGTGTGTGTGTGTGTGTGTGTGTGTGTGTGTGTGTGTGTGTGTGTGTGTGTGTGTGTGTGTGTGTGTGTGTGTGTGTGTGTGTGTGTGTGTGCGTATGTGTATATATTAGTATATTAAGTTAGCAGTCTTTCTTGTAAACATATGTTGTTGAATATGACCGAAAGGGTAAGATTAATTATTCTGACACGAATCTTCTCAATATTTCTTACGTTTTTCTTCACTGTCGAGGGTAATTAAAAAATTAACTCTAAAAAAATCATTTTTTTACATTTTTACTTTGGTCTGACGCCTAAAAGTGTTTCGTAAGCGCTTCTTACATTCTCAAAGACTTGTTTTACACCCAACATACATCACGCTTATATTCATTTTGGGTGAGGTGATATGATACAAATGTTTTGGGTGAGGTGGGTATTAATTGGGTATAAAGACATAGAATGAAAGTAACTGCAGAAGGCCTATTGGCCCATACTTTCTCCTGTTGGTTCGAGGTCTTGAGTGGGTAGAATATAGTTATGCGTTAATTTGTTGTTGATTGTTGGTGTTGACTTTTTGATGAGTAGTGCCTCACTGTTGACATCAGTGTGTGACATAAATGTGTGTCTGATGGGAAAATACGACGCTCTAGTAGTCTAACCACAGCAAGACGCCATTGCTCACGCTTCACATCCTGTCAAGGGACACCTCGGCCACAAAATAAATTATCACCAGAACCGTTAAGCTGTCCAAATTTTGACTAACCCCAGGAGAGAGCAAGACAATTAAATTATTTTAATAAGTAAATAAATATTAACAATTAAATCAGGTTCATTAAACAAATTACTTGCTCCAGCCTAATCTACTAACATTTTTAAACCCCTCAAGTTTGTTGAATAATTTGTATGAAGATTTAGCAAAATGCAGTCTACTTCTTTACCATCTGATTTACAGTCTACAATTAAGTAAAAATTAAATTAAATTCCTCCCACCTTGTGACAAAATTAAATTTTGTTTGTTTTTGTTCAAATTAAATATTGAACCTTTTCGTAAAGGTTGAGAGGAGATTTAACAGCGAAGGTATCAGCTGAGGGCATGAGGGCCCGACAGTATGCCTGAAGTCATAAAAGGGAGAGCAAGTATCCACATGACTATGGACGATCAACGTGAAAGAGTTAACTGTCGAAACCAGGAGGCATAGCAGGAGTCGGTGGAAGTTACAAGCCTGCGAGGTGATACACAAGGAGTAACCACAGGAAGAGGCTAATATTCAAATAAGGTCATGGTAAGAGTGTTTTATTTGACTTTAGCCTGTGAAGAAGCTAGTGACATTTGTGAATATTTCTGTTAGCCAATCCAGCAAGTAACCAGTGAACGTGCAAAGAAACAATGATGATTATTATTGTTGGTTAACCTGCATATAACCAGTGGTAGGGCACAAAATCATGGCTGACTCAACCAGTGAGGTCAGATAGTACACAATTTTCAACTGAGGTAGAAAATTAGTGCATTAGGCATCGATTTAAGGTTACCTGGAGGATGTTACATCTCGATGAGCAACTAGAGTCTAGGGGAGTTCAACACTGTTACCTTGGTGTACGTTCCCAGGGCACGTCCCTCTGGTACTCTTAAAGGGGACGAAGATTATTGCGTATGAGGAGCCTAATGGATAATCTGCACTACGTCTGAAATATTGAGGGAACGAAGAAGAGGAGGAAGGACACTGACGTCGCCGATCAGCTGAGGATGAAGCACATCATCTTGGCAGAGCGGGCGGCTCTTGAAGCCGGACTGTTATTAGACGGCGATCATAACAGTCACCATGTACAGGAGAGAACAGTCACTGTATACGTGAGTGAACACTCACGGAGTACCTGGTTGGACAATGACTGAGTACTTAAGTGAATATTCAGGGAGTACCTAACTGAACAACCACGAAGTACCTGAATGAACAGTCACGGATTCCCTAAGTGAACAGTCATTTAGGACCTGAGCGAACAGGTATGGAGCCCCTAGAGTGAACATCACGGAGTCCGTGAGAGAACATTAACGGATCACCTGAGAAAATAATCAGGGAGAATCTGAATGAACATTCACGGAGTACGTCAGTGAACAGTCATAGACTATGTACACAGAAATCACAATTGCGTGATGCATCAAATGAATAAATCCACAAGGGCCGTGACGAGGGTTTGAACTCACGCCCGGGATGTTCCCAGACGCTGCCTTAGTGACTAGGCCACGACATGGTCAAAAGCATTGCAACCGGGAATTCTACTATATTCACACGGATCCTGCAACCTCTCCGAGACACAAACCAGTGGTTTTATACAATTCCCCTATGCATTCAGGCTCTGTCAATAAGCTGTTCTACCTCTTCGACCTCACTCCAATGCACACAGAAATCACAATAGTGTGATGCATCAAATGAATAAATTCCCAAGGACCGTGATGAGGGTTTGAACTCACGCCCGGGATGTCCCCAGATGCTGCATCACGGACCTTGTGGATTTATTCATTTGATGCATCACGCTATTGTCATTTCTGTATCCCTACAGGTTAAGTCTATCTACCCCTACAGGTTAAGTCTATCAGGCTGTCGTGTGACTCTTCCTGATTTTCTCAACTGGGGTCCAGACCTGTTATTTCTGGGAAACATTCTTCTGAATTACTCCCTGTAGAGTCGATAAGGATAACTGTATATCCATTACCCTCTGCAGCCCCGTGCTCTACCTCCCTGTCTCCTGCAGGTGCTGCTACCCCTTCATTATTAAGATGGGTATCACTACTTGCCCCAGCCCCACCTGAAGGGTCTTCAAAATTCAACGTGAACCTTGGCATGAGTTGATCTGCATGCCTTTTCCAATTAATATTCCCAAAACTCTGCACTTGAACGGTGAAATTCCTGCGCCCCAAGACTTCCCTAATTTTTCCTTCTACCCAGGGCTTACCAATTCCAAAATTGCTTGCATATCCTGCATCCCCCCTCATTAAACAACAATTCCTCTCCCTGAGCCAACTGACTGGCCAAACTAGTTACCGATTTCTCTGTGTCAGGATCTGTCTTTACTGCTTCCATGTGCACTTTAAAGTGCCTATTAAAGAGTAATTCAGAAGGAGATTTACCAGTAGTAGAATGAACAGTTTTTCTTTGATTATACAAAAATCTACAAAGTCTTGTATTAATAGTGCCTTCCATAAACCGCTTTAACCCGTCTTTCAAGGATCTCACTGCTCTCTCTGCTAGACCATTTGAAGAAGGATTATAGGGGGAAGGTGTTACATGTTTAATACCATTTTTCCTAAAAAAAATCCACCATTTCCACAGAAACAAATTAAGGAGCATTGTCTGACAATCAATGTCTGGCAATCCAAAATTACAAAATGTTTTCCTTAGCAATTCACAAGTTACAGATGATGTAGTGGAATTACACACATGAACGACCAGAAATTTTGTGTATGAATCCACCACCACTAGGTAATATTTGTTATCCATAGGTCCAGCATAATCTATATAAAGTCTAGACTAGGGTTTCCCAGTGCATGGACAGGAAAGTACTGGGGCTTGTGGTTTCTGATAATTCTTAAAACAAATATGACAATTTTTTGTTACCTCGGCAATATCCTGGTCTATTTTTGGCCACCAAACCCAACTTCTAGCTTCTGCTTTCATAGCATTTATGCCATTATCGCCTACATGCAGCTGTTCCAAAATCTTACATCTTAGTTCCCCAGGCACCACCACTCTATTCCTATACAAGAGTACATCCTGGTGAATACTAAGGTCAGCCTTCACTGCAGCATACTCTGACAATAATAAATTATCATTCCAACCATATTTGACATTCTTCATCGACAAATTTAATTTGGAATTTCTACCAGTTGCCTTCCTAATAGTCTGGAATGAAATATCCTCAAAAAGACAGATTCCACATGATTAACATATTTCACTGGAATACTGGAATTTATTTCTTCTGTCACAGGCAATCTACTTAATGCATCAGCTACTACATTATCCTTGCCTGACTTAAACTCTAAATCATACTCAAACTGCGAGAGTAGTAATGCCCATCTTTGAATTCTAGTATTGACTTTAACAGGAATTTGTTTTCCTCTGCCAAACAATCCTAGCAGGGTTTTGTGGTCTGTTCTAGCAAGAAATTTTTTACCCAGCAGAATATACCACAGTTTTTTTACAGCATGTACCAAAGCTAAGACTAATCTAATTGAGAATAATTCTGTTCTGCAGGAGATAATTTCTTGCTAGCAAAATATACTACTTTATCCTGACCATCTAGTAGTAGTAGGCATCCGTCAATCCCGTAGGGTTATGGAGTTGTGCCCTGGGTGTCTCTCCAGGGCACAGGCCTGGGCAGTAATTATGGAGGATCAGCTGTTGCCCATGCAACAGATCCACCCTCTCCACGCCACCGATGTGATCCAAGGGAAGGGCAGGCGCCGATACGCTTGGCACCAGTGTCGTCGCAGGAGTTGCCAGAATGTAGTTGTAAACAGCTGCAAACTGCCTTAGGGACTCCGACTCCGGATTTTTCCTCAGGGTTGACTCCCGAAGTCTTTCCCATGAGTGAGTTTAGTCACAAGACAGCAGAGGTTTGAATTCGGGGTTTTCCTTCCCCTAGATGGGCCGCCTTTCCAGGCTAACGAGTCCCATCTGCCCGAAGCAACTGGTTTTAAGGCGCCAGAGACCCGCCTTCGCCCCTTCTCCTGTTGGTAGAAGCAGTTCCGCCAGGCCTAGAGGCTAAGCCACACGTGCAGGCCAGGAGCTGGACTTGGTTGTCAGAGGCTATTTGAGACGCACGCCATCAGGGGCACTTTACAGGCTGTGGGAGCTTATCTCCACAACCCTTCCCCCCGGCTGTAACAAACCTTGGAACCATATTTCAGGTAAGGGGCTTTGCTCCTTTTCACAAAAATGTAGCAGCTATAATAGATGCTCCAGCCCTAACATCAGTTGGGGAAATACAGTCTTTTGTTGGGATGGTTACATATTTTTGTAAGTTCGTGAAGAATTTTTCAACAAAATTAGCGCCCTTGTATGAATTGATGAATCTACTTCCATCTACTTCCTGTAATAATACACAACCCACTCCTACTGGGAGCATCTACCTCCAGTTTTAAAGGGAGTCTACCAGTAAAATTAGTAAGCATTGGAGAATTTATCAACTCCTGCTTAATATTCATAAAGGCATTCTCCTCTCTTGCTGCCCACTTAAATATAGCCCTTTTTTCATCAATTCATACAAAGGCGCTAATTTTGTTGAAAAATTCTTCACGAACTTACAAAAATATGTAACCATCCCAACAAAAGACTGTATTTCCCCAACTGATGTTAGGGCTGGAGCATCTATTATAGCAGCTACATTTTTGTGAGAAGGAGCAAAGCCCCTTACCTGAAATATGGTACCCCAGGTATTCAATGGCATTGTCTTCAATGTTGTTTTACCCTTATTAATCTTCACATTGTGCTCTTGCAGGAGATTCAAAACCTGTTCTAATCTAGCATCATGCTCTTCCTCAGTCTCCCCCGCATACAATAATGTAATCTAAAAAGTTACCCACACATTCAGTGTTTACTAACGACTGGGACATGAATCTCTAAAAAATTGCTGGAGACGAGGAGAGTCCAAAAGGAAGTCTTTTATACTTAAATAACCCCTTGTGGGTATTAATCACTAACAATTTCTGGCTCTCCTCCTCTACAGGAATTTGCAAGTAAGCATCTTTCAGGTCAATCTTAAAAAAGATTGCCCCTTTGCAAACCTCTGACAACAACTCATCTATCTTAGGTAAAGGGTACTTATCACAGTGCATGCGGTTGTTTAATTCCTTGAAATCTGCACAGATTCTCATGGATTTTTCCGATCTGCCTTCAACACTGGTACAATTGGGGCTGCCCACTCACTATGTGTAATTGGCTCTAAGATGCCTTCTTCCACATACCTTTCCAGAGCTGATTCTACCAGGTTCTTGTAATGAAACGGAACTGTTCATGCATTGAAAAATTAAGGTGAAGCCCCAATTTTCAGGTGTATTTGTGCCTCCGTGCTATTAATTGGCTTACCTACCTCCACTGAATATTTATCTAACATAAAATCGGCACATTTAATTGTTTTAACTATTGACAATTAATCTAGGCCAGCCAAGAAATTTCCCACCTTTTCCATGAGACCTTTACCACATAGGCTAGGATTATATGAATCCACTACATAAAAATCTTGGACAATTTCTTTTCCATTATAGCCTACTTTTGCCGACACCTTGCCATAGACCCTAATCGGTATATTATCATATGCACTTAACGATTATCTATCTAGTTTTACATTCATTTGCAAGGTATCTGCCCAATCTCTAGACAATGTTGACACTGCAGCACCAGTATCCAGTCCAGTTTCTAACTTCCCATTAATTACAAACTTTACCACTTGTGACTTCACCGAACATACCTTTTCTTTCACCAATATAGTCTGCTTTCCTCACCTGCAGCTTCTTCAGACGATTTACCTTCCTCTACTGCCTTGACCAAATTACCATTACCTCTTCTTCCTGCATTCCCTGGTCTTCTCCTCTCCCAGGCCTTGCTATTCCTGTTCAGGTATTCTCTACACACTTTCTTCAAGTGCCCCTCCTTGTCACAAAAGGTGCATATGTAGTCACAAAACTTGTACTTGCTACTACTGTGATTGTACCCATAGTGTATACATCTGGTCTGGCCCTGTACAACCATAATTTCTTGAGTAGATTTCTTACTTCCAAAAGCCCTTTCCAGGTTCAGAATCTTCTCTAGCACTGTCCATGAAGTCATAGATTGTAGATCCACGTTTTCTTCCACCAAGTTAGGGAAAAATATCTCATATTTCTACTGTAATGAACAACTGATCCCTCACCCGGCCGTCAAACTGTGCTCCGAAGTTGCAGTGGTTAGCCAACGCCTTCAGTTCCGCATATAAATCCTGTACGAATTCCTGCTGTTTTTTCGTCTTCTTCTGGAAATACATCAAACTCCTGTGATATGAAGGTTTCACTACATAATGACGTTTAAGCAGGTTAATCAGGTCTACATAGGTGTTCATGTGGGGTAGCTCTGGTGCACACAGAACACTATATACTTCTGTACCCAGTGAAACTAAGAGTACCGCTTTCTTGTTGTCGTCCTCCTTAATATCACGATACTGAAAGTTTACCTCCAGCAGGCTGAGCCACAGGTTCAACGAAATCTTGGTGGCATTAAACGGCTCCATTGAGATGAGTGCTGGGATAGCCATGGCCACACGGTGGGTTGCACAACTCACTGTTGTATACTATTCGTCCACCCGTCCACACGACGTACCTTGCTCTCTTCTTTACACCTCATGTTGTACCCGGGCTCTCTGCCTCAGGTGTTTAATAATCCTCGTCACAACTGTTACGTTTAGGGTGGAAGAGAAACAATCTTCGCCCACATGGTTTATTATCAACAACCAACAACAACAACAACATTAGGTATTAGGTACATAACTTACTATTTACAAGATTATAAACAAAAGAGCATCTGCTCAAAACATGCTTCACTTAACATCTGTAGTACTTAATCCTAACACGCACACTTCACTTCATAAACATGTGCTCGAGCACGAACCCCTACCCCTTGTATCAGAGCCATCACCTTACCCCCTATGTGCACTTGAAACACAGGGACCTTAGCAGTTCGTCTAAGGACCGCCAGAAACATACACTCTCCCCGAAAGGTATGTTTTGTTCTCTATTACAGGTGCACTGTAATAGAGAACGAGAGGTGTTATGGAGGTGTGTAGCTGTTTTGACGGGAAACGTTGGTGGTCGTGCAGTCTCTAATGCCAGTCACAAAATATTTAAAAAAAAAAGTTAAACCGCAAAGGTGTCTTCATAGTGAGATAAACTGTATGATAAAGCAGAGGGAAAAAACATTTAAAAATACTTTACTTTGATCTATAAAATAAATTAAACAAATTACAAAAAATATCCAGGCTTGGCTCTAATACAAAGTGTGCAAAACAAACAAGATGAATAATCAACTTTATGTTACGTTAAGGTGAAAAATAAAATATGGTGCGGAATACTGTTAGCTAGTCTGATTAAATCCGTTACCACACCAAGATGTGTTAACAGGTCTACTCAGTTGAGCACTCAGGAGTAATCTAACTCATGGAGGGCAAAGATGCTCTATTTATACAGAATATCGGCCGGGCAGATGGCGCTGGTGACTTCTTTAACTATTAACCGTGTGTTAAACTGCTTGTTTTGGAGGGCGTGATCTCCCGGCGACCCAGGTGCGAGGTGAGGTGATGGGCAGTGGGGTAGGTAGACTGGTGGTATTGTCTAGACGTCTGGAAGTAGTAGTTGGTGTTGTTCTTGGCTGCAGTTCTTGATTAAATAGACGTGAATGAGTAGAATAGGTGATAATGGAGCTGGCCGAATCTCTTACTAGAGATTTTACCATGACAGCTCTGCCCCGAAGCCTGCTCCTATTGCTTATTCGACTGCAGCAGAGTGTAGAATAGCAGGAGTGGATGAGTCCACCCCATGGACTCTTGAAAGTGCGTCGGCGACGACGTTGTTGGAGTCTTTGGTGAAGTTTATGTTGAAGTTCTGCAGGTACAGAACCCAGTGAAGCAGATGTTGGTTTGAGAACTGGGTCTGCTGCAGAAGCTGGAGAGGATGGTGCTTGAAGATGTTTAGGTAGCACTACAGGACTCTGTGAAGTATGAATCTGTTGTAGAATCGAGCCTGCTGAATGGATCGACGAGAATGGGGATCCAAGGAGAGGGTGAGATTGTTCTTATGATGCAAGGCCCAGCATAGCAATTGCTGATTGGAGAACTGGGCTAGCAGTAGGAACTGAAGGAGATTGTGATACATGATGTTCACGTGGTGATGCAGGATTCAGCGAAGTTTGGAGAACTGATCCTGACGGAGGGACCGAAGAACGTTGAAGTCCGAGGTGAGGTTGAAGTTGTAACCTAGTAGATTGGATGATTCGTTGTGTTGCACGTCGGGCAGGATGTCGAGTGGCTCCTCTCTGATGACTGTAGCTATAGTTCATGATCCCATCTCGCTGTGGTGTGATGGTGTTCTTATCGCCAGGGTGGAAGATTGAAGGCTTTCTAATACCTGGCAGGGCGAGAATGGTGTTAGTACTAGACAAGGATTTACGCCTTTCAAATGCAATGAAAGGCAAGTTTGTCTTACAATATTTTAGCTGAGGGGGGATAAAGTTGTTTGGAGGAGCACGTCTATTTGGGTTTGGTTCGTAGAGTGAAGTATCTTTCCTCAACCCCCTCTCGCACAAGACAGCACATATATGACTTAATGCTTAAAGTCAGTATGTTGAATATGAATTAGTACATATGTGGTATATTATCAGCTACATTTTTTCCAAGGCCCAAACTCTTCCTCACGTTATAATTTACATCACACAGTACCCGTCTGTGGTATCTGTGTATAGCTGAGATAGTCTTGATTGTAAGGTTGATGTAAAGTCATTCCTGGTTACTGACTTTAATACTTATAAACGATTACATGACTAGAGCTCCCAAGCTGGTGTCGTCCTGTATCCTTGTTTACCTTCTCCCTCTGTGGCGTCCAGCCGCCGCACATAGAAAACGGATGGTACCATTTTCTGTGAACATGACATCCCTCCTTTTCTTTAAAAAGAATGAATACAGGATGTCTACCATGCTTGTAGCACAAAGCAAAGTTATTGACACAAAGTAAGTTATTAACATATCAAGAGATATTGCATACATTTAACATTAATTAAACACACAAAGAATTTAAACAACTTTACCACAAAGGATTTCAATGTTAAAAATACATATGCAATGTTAAACAAACATGAAAGAAACTGTAATACAAAGTTACAAAATATTGAATGAGAGATCTGCATTATACAAACAATATTAAATTTAGTTCAGCATAACAAGTAAATACTTTGCATTACATAGGAACACAATTAATCATCATATCGTGTAGGGCGTTTAACATGACGTTTTGGACGAGAGTCCTTAAATACAAAAATATCCCTCGAACTGTTTATCGAGTTATAACTCATTTTTTCTTTTTCTTTGCACGACTTAGCACTTCATCATTTTCTACACTAGTTGGAATCACTTTGAAATAAGCCATATTACGTGTTATACTATGATCTCTATTACTCGCTGTTACCATAGTTCCTTTTACACTAATCACTTTATATGGTTTTGTATCATACGGCATATCTAGCTTTCCCTCTTTTTCTTTTTACGAGAACAGTATCTCCAACCTTTATGAATTGTTCCTTTGCACGTTGATCATGAGCAATTTTCAATTTGCCCTTGGCTAGTGCATCCTTCTGAGCGAGACGTTTATCCGTTACCTGGCTGGCATGACAGGTAGTGCGATCTCATAGGACGTCCAAATAAAAGTTCGCCAGGCGACTTGCCCAGTGTTCCATGCGGTGTTGCACGGTAGTTCCTGAGAAAAGCATACATAGCTTGTTTCCAGGATCGTCCTTCGGCATGAGCACAGCGTACAGCTTTCATGAGAGGTTGCATGAATCTCTCGACTTCTCCATTTGCTTGTGGATGTATGGGCATCACACGGCGGTGTTTGAATCCATATGCTCAGCAAAGTTGACAAAGTCTTGTCCATTAAATGGCGGTCCATTGTCCGTCTTGACAACTTCAGGAATGCCAAAGTTTGAAAAGATCTTGTCGAGTTTCGGGATGACAGCCTTTGCAGATGGGAAGTGATGATTTCTACTTCTGGATAACGTGAGTGATCATCATGACTACCATCAAGTACTCTCCAGTTGTAGCGGTCCACAGAAATCCATCGATACTTCCATCCATGGTGCAGCAGTAGTGGTGAAGGTTGTAGAGGTGTTGGTCTTGAAGTATCCACTGCAGCTTGGCAAGGGACACAGGCATCATGCATGTCCTTAGCTTGACGATCAATGCCAGGAAACCATACCTTTTCTCGTAGCAGCTGTTTGGTCCTTACA